>CAJHQQ010000239.1:0-269472 GCA_905132885.1 Moricandia moricandioides
CTTGATTATTATTATTTATCTCCAACTCGACAACTGGATAGATGTCAATGGCCTTATTCTAAGTAAATATTCAGCATACATAAATAGTCAATTTTCTTAGAAAACCATTTTTAAGTTCATGTCACAAAAACAGTCCTAAAAACTAATTCAAATAGTCTATCTATTTTAAAAAAATATATTTTTATTTTTTTTTTTTTAATTTTAAACTTTACTTTTAAAATTCCACCTCATAACTCTTGACCACAAGTCTATATTAGTTAAGACCACAAGTCTATATTAGTTAACCCAATGAGTATAAATTTATATTTACACTTTTTAATAAAACTATCCTAATGTATTTCTCTACATAAATCTTAGCTTGGGTTTGAATAAAAAATATTTTCAGAAAATAGAAAATTTAAAAAGATATGGAGAAACCTCAAATGCAAATTGTTTCTAAAATAATCTTGTAGTTTCAAGGAAATTATATCAGAAATACTCTCTTTCTTATGCAGTATAGCTCTACGATTGATCTACTTCCTTAATACAAAATAGAAAGACATGGAGAAAGTTTCAAGATTCATTGATTCAAAATGGACTTGGGGAAAGTCTTTACAGAATAATTATTTAACAGGATTATTAGTTAACGAAAAACCTAGGAAATTTAGGAAACAAGACTCTTTCCTCCAACTAGAATAATTGTTTTAGAACCGTATAGCTTAAGAAACCCATGAATTAGACCTATAAATTTCATAATCAAGATAGTTAGGTGGTTGCTATTTTTTTATACATAAACCCATTAATTATAATATTTATAGTAGTCTTCCCGTCTACATTGGCCCTAATCTAATTTATTAACGATAATCTAAAACAATTTTAAGATGTCCCGTCATTTTTTGGGTCTTTGAATGTTATGGAGTTAGACCTCTTCGTGTTTCATAAAGTCAGCTTATATACAAAACATATCCAATTTCTTAATTACAGTCAGCACTAGTGCAAGTTTACAATCATCACCTATGTTCAACTTGAAACGGATTTAAATATGAATATTAAAAACAAATTTTGTATTTTATGGCCTTATATACTGAAAGTGATGAACTCGAAATCTTTGAACCAAACTTAACAGCAAATCACAACCTTAATATTAAACATAATACTTTATCTTTAATGAACTAACACTTTCTAGTGGCCGATTAGATGGTTAACTTTAAACCGTCCTCTAGTTCAACTAAAATCGTTGAACTGAGGAGAACTGAGCTACTTGAAGCAAAGTTAATAAGAAATACATTAGATAGGGAAAGATGAAAATATAAAATATAGAGGTCATTGTCACGTATGATGAAAAGAAAATGCTCAATATATAGTTCCACTTTGATTGTTTAGCAAAGGGGCACATTAATGGATATATACCAGTCTTGTAATCAGATGGGCCTTCAACTTCTAAACCCATTAATGAATTAAACGGGTTCCATTAACAGTTGATAACTGAAACGGTCGGTTCTTGTAAGAGTTGTTGTCTTTTTAATAAATTATCGTCAATTTAAAACAAAACCATCAAAAAAAATCAAATATTTTACATTATTTAGGAATTGGAAATATATTTAAAAAAAATACAAGAACCAAACATATATTAGAGCACCCCCATCAAAGGTTTAGATGGGGGTTCACACATTTTTCAACACAAAAAAAATATTAAAATAACAAAATCTTATAATTCTCTCTCTCTTAAAGCTCTCTCTAGTGATCTCCTCTTTTCTAAAGTTCATCACTGTAGCGCGGGCTCCACGACACGTGACGGCCCGCAATTGGTCTATCTTTTTTTTTTTTTTTAAAGAAAAAAGAAAAACAAAAAAATTTAATAATAAAAAAAAAAGATAAACCCCAAGGGGGTTCATTGGTGTGGATACTCTTATAGTTGTACAAACACCTTAGTTTAGTGTGTTGGTCAAATGTTTGATATTTCTTTAACAAATGTAGGCTTTGATTTTAACCAAAAAATGTAGGCTTTGATTCCCATATTGCATTATGTCTTCTTAGATTATAGATGCAGTTTATTGGAAGTTCCAACATGTTATAAACAAAACTGTTCACTATCTATATATTGCATGTGAAATTAGTGATTGTGGTGTGGTTTTATAGATTTGTCCATTGTAATGACATTCAATTAATATGTTTTAGAGCAAAAATCTTAACACAAAGCAGCATATTAAGAACAAATTTTGTTCAAATGTTAGATACTGACTCATCTTTGTGGTTGAATATTGCCTCCTCTTTTGTGGCCATGAATGAGAACTTTCCTAACCAGCCAAAGATGCTATTCCAAACCATGAAATGCATCAATACCAAGTTGTACTTTTCAACAAATGTCGGAGGAGGTGTATGCATGACTTTCCACATATCAAAGGTAAAGTTTCTGTTAACTTCATCAATGTTGAAGATCAATGATTTGGTACAACTCTTGACAATAATTTTTTTCTTATCCCCCAGTTCAACTTCTTTAACGACAATTAGAGAGATCCAAACAACTTCGAGTTCATCAATCTTAAGGATCACTTCTACCATCGTCTCAAAGCTAAGTAAAAACTTATTTAGTTCTTTCATTTTCAAAAATAAAACAGAATAAGGTCCATAAAATTTAAGATTTTGATAAATAAATCAAAACAAATGTTGTAAATTTAGCAAAGAAGAGATTATACATTGTTTTCTGCTCAAATCCATTTAGAGTTTGTCCAGTCAAAATAAAGTTTTAGCTGCTTTTGTTTCGAGTCTATCTGCTTTGTTGAACTAGAGGTCTGGTGGAAAATCAAAGCAAACCAAGAACGATAACCATCAATTTTAGAATTTGTAATAGATCTCTTAATATATACATAAGTTCTTTTTGTTGCGATTAACTTTTATAACAATATAAACAACACGATGTTGAGGAAAAAATTATAAACAACAAGATTTAGGAAACATGATTTCTTATAGGTTATTATAGACATGTAAAAGAGTGTGGGTATTACTAAATATTAACCCTAATGTTTGATGCTAAAACTAGCAGATACGATCTCTATTAAAAAATAGAGACAAGTGCCTTATTAAGAACTAACAATCCCTTGTCTCTTCGCATTGAAATAAGATTTCAATATTATACCATTAAAAGGACTTATATCAATTATAAAAATAACACTATATCATAACCTGCATGGGACAACAAGCAGAACAGACCCAAGACCCACTTGTCACGTTCTTGTTCTTACAAAAAAAATAATGTTGTTACTTGTTCCTTTCCTCATTTAGAGAACTCTTCACACCTCCCAAATTCCAACTTTTCTTCAAATAAATAAATTAAATAGAGTTGTTTTGTGTATAGTCTCCTTGAACTGCATATGTATATATGGGTATACAAACTCAGTGGGTGTGGTGGCCTGTTAATAATATAGAGAATGGTTTTCTTTTGTCCATGTTTTAAAACCTCTAGTTAGTACACAAATTTTTATATTGGAAGTCTTAAAAGTTAACTTAAAATATACTAAAAGATTATGGATTGAAAATCTGGAACTCCTACAATCTCCAAAAACTAAAATAAAAACCTTAATTAGTCAGATTATTTTTGTGGTATTTGATGCATGCTTACAATGCCATTATTTTATAAATACAACTCTTACTTAACCTATTACATCGTTGTTTGTTTCCTAATACCGTGGAGTATATGATAATGTTCATATCCACCAATAAAGAGCGCGTCTTTAATTTGACTTATCCTTTATAATCTTCTTTTCTTCGGATAATTAATTATACCTTTGGCTTGAACGAGTTTATACGTATATCAAATAATATGATAACAAAACAGTAACTTGCTATACAACTTCCCCTTTCACGAAGAGCCAAATAAATGGATTAGATGAAGAAAACAGGATAGGGGAGACAAATGTTGAAGGCTAATTTGCCTGGTTCTTGGCCCTACTCTTTCTTTCTTTATCAATCAACAATCTCTAGGACCTTTATGTGCCCTACCATAATCATATTCACGTTTTTCTTGTTGTCACGCGTCCTCATCTCCTCTATTTTCTTTTGTTCTGGATAATTCTTCTTTCATGTCATCCAATTTGTTTGTAGTTTTTTTTCAAGGAGAGTTCGGGTTTTAGATCTTAATTTTCCTAGATTCAGAGTCAGTACTTTTGGTGTAAAGTACTCTTTCTACAGTGAATCGAACCCAAAAGTATAACAACACCAACTTATGCGCTTAAATCAGTTGTTGTTGTAGCCACAAACATATAGTTTTATCACAATTTTCTTTTAGTTTTCTTCATGGACTAGAAAATTAAATCTAAACAAACCTAGAAATCAGAATAGTGTTTTTAACATCAAAATATTTACAGTAGTGGTAGACATGGAAGCCATAAAAATCGTTATATCTCAAAGTTCGTTCTCCTATAATTTGAACTTAATATAATTTCCTGGTATTTCATAAATATAAGATTTTGTCAAGTCAACTGGAAGTTGAAGTAACATATATGCATTATTTAAAAAATCAAATCAGACAAGATTTGATTTGATTTTTTTTTTCTTTTTCTCGGTCAGATCGAATCAGGCGTAGCATGGGTCATGAAGTTGTTGCTTCTACATTTATACTTAATTACATAAAGTTTTGTTTCCTGTTTTAATTAGTGTTTTTGTCAACAAACTCGAACGTCAATGATATACTCCCTCTGTTTCTAAATAATGTATATTCTAGGATTTTTCTTTGTTTCTAAAAGATCAATATTTTCAATTTTCTATGTATTTTTATTAATGATTTTTAAGTTTCCAAGAAATATTAATTGGCAATTTTTGATTTATTGAATTGTTATTGGTTAAATTTTATGGAAAATTGTTATATTTTAAAAAATTGACACATTGATTGCTAAATATTAATTTTTTCTTAATATGTGTGAAAAAATCAAAATATGGATTATTTAGAAACAGAGGGAGTATTGATTACAAAATATGAATAGCTAATCAATGCCGGCCGATAGGGGAAACTATAGAAGCATTTATTATTAACAAATTTCAGCCCTATGTTTAGTAAATTGTCTTTAGTGTAGTGGTTTATATATCACTGGTGACATTAAGGTCTTAATAAGTTTTTTTTTCTTTTAACATTGGATAATAATTACATTATTTATAATTCTTAATATATGATGATCAATTATTTTCAACATGTGCGATATTGATGAACAAACGAATAATGCTTCACGGTTAAGCTCTCCTCAAAACAGTTGGATCGACATACGGTTTTGCATGTATGACATTTTCGATAAACATGCTCTCTGCAGCAAACGATCACAACGTACGGTTTTGTCTGCAGTACAGTGAAACCTCCGATAAACACCACATTCTATAATCAACAAGAAATTGCATTGGGATTCGAACTTCCTGAATGTATAAACCTTTAAATCCCAATCACTAAGGGCATCATTATCCTTATAACCCCAAAATGGGGTTCTTAATTTTTTTTCTTTTTTTTTTTTGATTAAAAAAATAAAATAAATAAATAAAAACGAACCAATCGCATGCCGCCACGTGTTAGGAGAGCCCGCAAACAGTGTAATAAACTCTCTAAAACCGGTTCTTATTTAGTAGTTTTAAGAAGCGGTTCTTGCACTGTTCATAAGCCCCACATGTCAGTGGGGCCCGCGAACAGTGCAAGAACCCGTATTAAGAGCTTGAGATAATTATGCTCTAAGATACATTGCTTCCACTAGGTCTTAAAAGTTATAGAAGCATTGGTTTTCAGCCTTCAATATTAGTTACAACTATCGGCCCTAGGTTTAGTAAATTGTCTCTGGTCTAGTGGTTTATATTTCACTGGTATCGTCATTAAGGTACTAGGTTCAATTCTTGATAACATTATAGAAGCACTGGCTTCTATCCTCTCTTTTTTATTTTGCTTCCGGTCATCTAGAAATTTTACCGAAGAAGAACGTTAAAAGTTAATAATAGCAAAAGCGTGTAAACAGTAAATTTAAGAAGGAGAATAAACCCTATATACTTGTTGCCCGTTGGGATATGCCAACCTTTGCCTAACTCATCGGGCCAAAAGTCATGATGCTTACTAACCAAGAAGTGGTATATCCTCCGGTTCTGCCTTTTATCCCACCATAACGTGTCTGCTTATAGTATTTGCATTCAATATTTGATTATTTTAATTTAGTATTCTCTATCCCCCAAAAAAAACTAATATAAATAACGTTGCCTTCTTCGAATATTCGTAGCCCAACTCACTTCTCTCTTCACGATCGATTTCACACATTATTCGTTCTTCTTTTATAAAAACTCATCTCCTCCATCTCTCTGAGCTCTCAGAATAGTTTAGGGTTTAGTAAGAAATGGGTTTCTCGAGAGCAAAACGTGTTACCGATCCACTAGCTGACGAGGTTAGGGCTCGTCTCGTTGGATGCAGCTTCAGCAGCGGCAGCGAACACACCGGCGATGAAGACTACGACGATGATTCCCCTTGTCTTTCCGACCTTGTCCAAGGGTTCTTGGAAGATGAAGTTAATAACAACAGTACCGTTCATGATGAGTCACGTTGGTGTGACAATGACTCTGATTCAGACTCATCTTCTGACTCGGAACGTCTCGACCTCCCCGACATCGCCGACGATATTGCGAAACTTTTAAGAAACTCTCTCAGGGAAGACAACTACGGAAGAATGGTGTTGTTCCACGTGGGGAAAGCGATGGAAATGCTGTCGTCTTCAAGATCTCATCAAGAACAGCGTGCCGTTTCGAGACGTAAGCTCATGTCACTCCTTAGAGGGCTCGGACACAATGCGGCGATCTGCAAAACCAAATGGAACTCCTCCGGCGGTGGTCTTACCGCCGGTAACCACGAGTTTATCGACGTGGTTTACACACCAACCGCCACGTCATCTCAGACCGTACGTTACATCGTCGACTTAGATTTCATGTCGCAGTTCCAGATTGCTAGACCGACGGTACAGTACGCACGTGTTCTTAAATCACTTCCTGCGATATTTGTCGGGAGAGGGGACGATCTGAAGCGTATCTTACGGCTGGTTTGCGATGCGGCGAGGTTGTCGCTTAAGAGCCGTGGCCTCACGCTTCCACCGTGGAGGAAAAACCGTTACATGCAGACGCGGTGGCTTGGTTCATATAAACGCACCACCAACTTAACGCCGTGTTCTCCCGCCGTTAACACCGTCTTGTGTCGTGCCATCGGTTTCGATAACGCCGTCGGTGGCCGTCTTTTTGTGCGGACTCGATAAACTTAAAATGATAATAGCCACGTGTCGTTTTTATTTTGGAGGATGAATAATATAATTCATTAGTTTAGAATCTTACGGATAAAATTATATTCCGTGATATTTTACATAATTGCACAAATATTAAAAAAATTACAATTTTCTAAAAAATACTATTAAATATATAATTTTAAAATTATTTAGTAAATTATAAAAATAACTATAAAATTTAATTGACTAAACAACTTTTAATAAAATTTAAAATATTATATATTTAGAAACAACATAAATTTTTTAAAATATTATATAATTTGAAACCGAAAAAATACTAAAAAAATGTGAAGAGAGAAAACAAACAAATTAAAGCCAGAAAAATCCAGATTTTACGAAGAATAAACAATTTTATGCGGAAAATGAACATTGTGAAGAAAATCACAAATGTTACAAGCAATTATCGGTTATGACATGGACGCAGATATTGTAATAACTTATTATAGCCGTCGGATCTTGTTCATTAGTCAAATCCAAAGGTAATAAATTAATAAAGATAGATATAATGGAGATTATTTATATAGGATAACATATTATAACAATGACATGTTGACGTGGCAGTAACATAGTTTTCACGTAATGTGACTTGGCGTAATAAGTCACGTCAAGGTCTAGGTGCATGGTGTCTGTCGTGTAGTATCGACCACACCTGATAAGAGCCCCCCCCCCCAATAGACAGAACAAAAGTTGGATAATAATAAAAAAATTGGAGCACGTGGAATAAGATAAGGTTTATCTGTATTTTAACTTTTGTTTTTATTCTCTTGAAAAAAATGCGAATATTCGTTTTTTCTTTATCAGACCAGCCATTTTGTTATCCACAACTCACCTAACCCTTCTGTCCCGATATTAATTGCGATTCATATCGACAGGGAGCTGAACGAGTCATTTATATAGCTTGGTCGGAGTTGATCTCATCTACTCAAATGATAGTAATGAATGTTTATTGATATAGCAAGACACATTTTTAAACGTTGGTGAATGGTGAGAAATGCTACCTCGGTTCCTTAATTTTTTTCGTGTTTAGTGTTTTTAAAACATATTAAAAATACATTAAATTATTATTACAAAGATATCATTTTATAATTACTAATTTTCAATAAACTTTTATTATAAAGAAATATCATAAGATAGTATTAAATTTTTTTTTGTCACAAAATAGTTTTCAAGAATAAAATAACCAAAATAAATATTAAAAAAACAAAAATATACATTTATATTTATATGGTTAACTAATCTAGACTTAAGTTTTAGAGTTATGGGATGAGGTTTTGGGGATGAGTTTTTAAAAATTTTAAAAATAAAAAATAAATACTAAAAAATTTAAAATAAAAAAAAAAAAAAGTATTTCGGGATTCTAGGGTTATTTTGGTGAAAAAAAACTTAAAATAGATATTTGAGATAATTACCTTTTATATTTGTAAAGTAATTGTTTTAAAAATATTTATTTTAATGTAACGGATGAAATTTTTTTAATATATAATAGTAACCATATTTAAAAATTAAAATATTACATGTTGATATAATATCCACATGTTGATAGCTCTATTTTACGTTGAATAGTCACATTTGTTTTTTAATTTCTTTATCATATTTTTATGGATGCACCGTGCAGAAAATATCCATAACATATAAATCGTCTAATCTTCGGTGTGAATCAAAAACATATTCTGTAAGTTTCAAGTTGTTGGCTAAGTCACAACGAAGAAGGCATTGTTTTGTTAATATATTTGTATTAATGCAACGAATACGCAAAAACGACGAAGAAAATGAGAAAAAAATCAGAGCTAGAGAATCGTCTTTTGATCTTAAAGTGTATATATCAATCAGTTAAGTATTCCCATATCTGAAAAGTCTTGCAATTGGTGTCAACGATAAATAACCTATCATGTAATATTTCTTAGCCATTATTAGTTCTGTAAATACACTATTTTCAGTTAAACAAAATTTTAAAAATATACGTAGACCGTAGTCTGTATACATTCTTCTCGGTTATAAATAGCAAAATACTTTAGGTTATGTGTGTGGCCAAAAAGGAAAAGAAGAAAAAGGAATATAAAAATGGCCTTTGGAGAAGGAAAGAGAATTTGAAGTGGCCCAACGAGGGAAGGGGCAGCCAAGCTTTGGGGCTCTATCCCCACGTTTTTATTTTCCCTATTGTCTCTTCGAAATTGCTTTGCCTTCTTTACTATTTTTCTGTGCGTCCTTTATTTTATTTGTATTTCTAATGATTCTCTAGGAAACAAACGAAAAAGATAGATGGAATTGTCTATGTCAATAGACAATTAAATAGTCAATGTAAATAAGTTGCACTCAACACTTATAAAACCCAGCCAAGCCCTACTATGATACATGTGTTGTCCTAAAAAGATGGAAAATAACTTAAAATAATAAATGGATTTTAATTCTTTTAGTTCTTAATAGTCTACAAAAAAATTTGAATTAGTTCGTGGCTATTTAAATACGTATAATTTTAAATAGTGCACACACATTTTAAAAACAGCTAACAATCTTAGCAGAATCATGTGCATGATAGTCTTTTTTATGTGTTTTCCTGCACTTTTCAGATCTTTTTTCTTTTCTAATGCTAAAGTTTTGAAGTGGACCGTCGTATAGTCCACGAACCAAAGGTAGCGTTAACCATAAATATTTAAGTTGTCGTTACAATTGGCTAGTGGCTTCAACCAGTTATGCCCATGCCGACACTTGCATACAGACAGATCAGATGTTGTGGACGTTGAACGCTTTCAAACCACTAAACAAATGTATTATATTAATTTGTGTCAAAACTATTGGGAATGTAAATGAGGTGGAATACGAAAACTAAGGATAATATAAAAGTTCAACTCGGTTATATTCGAAATAATTTTTTAAAAATTTAATTTATACTAATTTATACGATTTCAAATCGACTTAAACTTAACATAAATACTCAAAGTTAGATCATCCAACTAGTCATATAAGATCTTAAACACCGTTGACATGTTTCGCTATGGCAGTTCTAGCTCGCAACCATGGGGTTGAAATCGGTTAAAATAGATTAAAATCGATCTAAATATAGTAATTTAAACAATAATGTTAATAAATATCCATAAGTTTGTCTTTTTTTTTTTGGTTTACATATTTAATTTGATAATTATAATAATAATTTTATAATTTTATTTAAAAACTAAAATATTTTATATAAATATCATATATCTAATAAATCAGTAACTTTTTAATGTTTAGATTTAGACTTCGTCTAGACTCTAAATAATTTGTATAATCGCTAGTTTTCTATAAAAGAAATAGTTACCGTGTAGCGTAATATCATTGAGTAGGCGTTTAATTCGTCTTCCATCCACTTGAAGGAGACATGTGGGTTCAATAAACAAAGTGTTGGATCGAGTTTGCTTAAACTAGCAAATGGGCCTAGAGGTCAAGTTTGTATCCTATTTAGGGCTCCCTAATCCTCCAAACCATATGTATGTTAGGCCGCTTTGCACCTTTTTCTTTTCATCATGGTCTATGACTTTAAAACCCCAGTCATGTTCCGGCCTGTTATTACATTTTCTTTGGGTTAACAATGGAAAATCAATAGGTTATTATTTTTTGCAGGGTTTTATGTCAGCTTTTGGATCCTAAAAATTCGAATTTACTTTGTTCATATTCCAGAGAACTACATTTTGATAATATTCCTGTAAAATATCCAAAACAAAAGTTTTGAAATCACTAATTAAGTATTAAACTCATATTATACCAATCAAAATAAAAAATGATTTTTAAATCAAATTCTCATCTTGTGGTTTATAATATAAGACCACCTCCAACGGTGGGAACCCCCTTGAGATTTTTTTTTCTGATTTAAAAAAAAAATTAAAAAGACGAATCAATCGCGGACCGCTACGTGTTAGTAGGATCTGCGAACAATTCAAGAACCAACCTCTTAACTGGAACTGGTTTAAAGAAAATTTGTGAGCTCCACCCTTTTTAGAACTCTTAAATAATTTTCATTGGAGGTGGTCTAAGCATGGTACAAACCTTATTGCATTATATAGGATCGATAACTCAACAAAATAGCTACATAAAAAGATTCACAAAGTTCCTTACTTTGATTTCAAAAGATTCAATCAATTTGGTTACCAAACATTTGGAACTTACATGTAAGGGCATCATTAACCCTAGGACCCCTAATAGGGGTTCTTAATTTTTTTTTTTTTGCTTTTTTTGCTGTTTAAAAAAAAAAAAAAAAATTAAAAAACGAACCAATCGCGGGCCGCCACGTGTCAGTGGGGCCTGCAAACAGTGTAAGAAACTCTCTAAAACCAGTTCTTATTTAGTAGTTTTTAAAAGCGGTTCTTGCACTGTTCATGGGTCCCACTGACGCGAACAGTGCAAGAAACCCTCCTAAGAACTCCGGATAATCATGCTCTAACATTGTTCTAGATAAGAGCTTTGTTGTCACACAAATAAAAACAAAAACTAATAATGTCAGAAAGCGAAGGTGTCTAGGAAGACAGTACGAAGATGATGAGGGACATTGGATATCGACACGTGAGCAGAGTAGTGATCTAAGACGAGCAGTCCAACTTGGCACTTCTAAGATTCTCTGTGTTTGCAGATAAGTGGTCCCCACCTTTCAGAAACAAGTAATTACATATTGATACACGTTTCTAATTTAAGTGGAACAACTTTAATTTCGAACCAAAACACTATTCGAACACGGATTATTTGCATGGACATCAATCACACACCTTCTTATCAGTTAAACCGACACTTTAAGTTTAAACTGAGTTCTCTAGCAAATAATAACCATACACATTTGACTTTTTTTTTTTTTGAATTACTAGGAGGTTCGGACCGAAGCCCTAATCCCCCAGACCCGAAACCACAGCATGTAATATTGATTTCGTCTCAGCTGCCATTCGAACTGAGGACTTCTGACATAATGGCCAGAATCTTTTCCAGTTGAGCTAATGGCCTCTGGTACACATTTGACTTTTGGATGGTGTTTCATCTTGTTCCCTAATAGAAGAATGTAATAAAAGGTTAAAATGTAAGCTTGATAGAGAAGTTAGTTTCAAGACTTAACCTTCCATGTCAACGTTCTTAATTCATCCAATCACGCATCTAAAGAAAGCTATGGTAATAAAAACATGTTTCTATTCTATTTTTCAATTTATACACTTCTAGAAAAACGGCAGGGGTAAAAAGGACAAAGAAGAAGTAGAGTTGTCGGAGAATGAAGACTGAAGAGATTGGAAAGAGTGTAACAAAATCCACGCGGAAAGACAGCTGTTCCCATGTTGCCATGTTGGAATAACATTAACAAAGTATTTAAAAGAGTTATTTCCTTCAAATAATATTAATAACTTAATACTATAATGTAGGTATGTAGTAAATTTTAAAATGTCAATAAAATTAGAAAAATTATAAATAAACGATACAAGATTTTACAGTTTTTTAAAATATCTTCTTTAAGATATTTATTTTTATATTTTAATACTTTTCAACTTTTATTTAAGTTAGCTAGAAATTCATAAGTATATCCCATAGGATATGCTCTTACTACATTCTATGTTATTCATACAATTTATACATTCTGTATCATTTTTTTTCTGTTGCGGAAATTCGGAAAGAAAATCCTAAAATCAATTAGAAAAACTTAGCATCATATATAGAGATGATTTCAGTTATAATACAAAGATGATACTATTTTTCAAATATATTATCAATGAATGATTATTTTAAAAATACCTTAAATTTATAATAAAAATAGACTAAATAATTTTTTTTAATATTCATAAAATATTTTAAAACTCAACTCCATTCCTTTACCATTAAACTCTAAACAATAATCACTAAAGTATAAACTCAAATGTTAATATATATTTAAAAAGTGACATTTAACTTATGATATTCTCAACAATTTATCTTTACATATGCATCTTTTATATATATATATATATATATATATATACATCTTGGAATATAATTTAAATCAATAGAGAACAAAAAACTTCTTGAACACAATATAATCCATTAATCCATAAAAACAATACAAATATGTAGATAACAGAAACCATACTAACATATAGAGAATCAAAATCAAATCAACATCTATAATTCATTTCTGAATTACTCTCTCCATTTCGGTATAGATAATGTTTTAAATAATTTTTAATGTTTCAAAATAAATAATATTTTCATATATTTAGGTAATTTTATCTTTATCAAAAACTGTGTAATTAATTACATTTTTAATATTTAATTAAAGAAATTATATTTAAATTCTATTTAATATTATTTTTGACAATTTTTTTTAATATATATACACTCATGTAAAATATCTAACAAGAACGGAGAGAATAGGAGATTACAGCTCGAATTCTTCTAATAAACAGATGTTTAAAACCAATTCACGACGATGTTAAATTGTTAATTACGGATTCATCATCTGAGTCCTCACACTATCTCAGTTAGTGTTCATTCATGATCTCCACGTTAGGTACATATTTAGAAACATGGCTTGATTGATATACGAGAAAAAAAAACAGTAGAACATGAACCTATAACGTGTAATATACGAGAGACTATTCGTGTCGGCTGCACTTGGTGAAGTAGGTCATACGTGCTTCGATTAGTTAAACTCTTTTTAAAATTTTAAATTTAATTACTAATTACTAAATAATGACGTGGCACTGCACTACAACACTTTCCTTCTCTTCTCTCCTCCTCATATCTCTCTTTATTATTCTCTCTCTCTTTTCACAAAACTAATGAATACAAAGTATAATCCGAGAAGCTTTTGGTGAGTTTGGATCCGACGGAGAGATGGCAAAGACTGAATTTTTCGATTCGGATCCGACGGTGATTGCGAAGGCGAAGGAGCTGAAGCGTGAGATGAAGAAACTGCTTCGGACCATCGAGGAAGACGATGGTGATTTGAGCGTTCAGACAATCGATCAGTTGCAGGAGACACTGTCTTCGTTTAAACAAGCGAAGATGAGGAAGATGATGACGAAATCTTCTTCTCTGGAGATGCTGGAGACTGTGTCTTGTCCTGAGGAGTTTCGTTGTCCTCTGTCTAACGAGCTCATGCGTGATCCCGTCGTTTTGGCTTCTGGTCAGGTCAGTGACGTCACATTCATCGAAAGCTATTGTCTTTTGATGAAATTAACCAAAAAGAATTAACCTTTGAAGATTACTCTGTATTTTGATGAAATTGACTAAAAAGAATTAACCTTTGAGTTGGTTTTTTTACAATTTTTGTGTGGTGTTTTGCAGACATGTGATAAGTTAAGAACCAAAAAGATTTGATCTTTCAAGATTATTCTGCATTTTTCTTTTATAATATCCCTAGGAATTGAATTATAAATGGAAATTGAATTGAAAGTTTACATTTTTATGTGTGTGTTTTTGCAGACATATGATAAGTTGTTCATTCAGAAATGGTTGAGCTCAGGGAACAGAACATGTCCCAAGACTCAGCAAGTTCTGTCTCACACAGGTTTAACTCCAAATCTTTTAATCAGTGATATGATCTTAAAGTGGTGCAAGACGGTTGGGTTAGAGATGATGAACCAGTATCAGTCCAATCATGTTAATAAAGAGGAAGCTGTCACTAGATCAGATCATGAGGTTTTGAACTCCTTGCTCTGTAAACTCTGTTCTTCGAATCTTCAAGATCAAAGATCAGCTGCAAAGGAGCTAAGACTTTTGACCAAGAAAGGCACTGAGTTCCGAGCTCTTTTCGGCGAATCTTCAAATCAAATCAACAGGTTAGTGAATCCGTTGTTGGGCTTGAACCAAGATGAGGATCTTCAAGAAGATGTGATCACAACATTGTTGAACATATCCATACATGATGACAACAACAAGAAGCTAGTCTGCGAAAACCCTAATGTGATCCCTCTCCTTATCGATGCATTGAGGCGTGGAACGGTAGCAACAAGAAGCAATGCAGCTGCAGCTATCTTCACTCTCTCTGCGCTCGATTCAAACAAACTACTTATAGGCAAATCCGGAGTCCTGAAACCGCTTATCGATCTTTTAGAAGAAGGGAATCCATTAGCTATCAAAGACGTAGCTGCAGCCATCTTCACTCTCTGTATTGCTCATGAGAACAGGAGTAGAGCTGTCAAAGACGGAGCTGTTAGGGTTTTAGGTAAGAAAATCTCAGATGGGTTGTATGTGGATGAGCTTTTAGCTATATTAGCAATGCTTGTTACTCACTGGAAGGCTGTGGAGGAATTGGCTGAGCTCGGTGGGGTTTCTTGGTTGCTGAAGATAACTAGAGAGAGTGAATGCAAACGCAACAAAGAGAACGCGATTGTGATACTTCATACTATATGTTTCAGTGATAGGACAAAGTGGAAGGAGATCAAAGAAGAGGAGAGTAGTCATGGAACGATAACAAGGCTTGCGCGTGAAGGAACCTCTAGGGCACAGAGGAAAGCGAATGGGATCTTGGATAGGTTAAGAAAAGCTATGAATCTCACTCACACGGCCTGAGAGACTACCTTTAAATCCATGGTTTTTACGTATATTAGGTTGGTTGTAAGTAGAAATCTGTGTGAATAGTTTTTTTTTTTTTTTGAGTTTGATGTTTCTTTTTTCTTTTCTTGGGAATTAATAAAAGCAATGTTGGCTTTATTCAGTAGTGAATGTCTTGGTCAACAAGTAACTGTGTAGCTTTCGGCTGTTTCTTTTTTATCTGAATACAATAGTATTAAAAAACATAGAATGGTTGTGATGTCGTGTTCTTCACATCACACAGCACTACGAAACAAATCAATCTTATTCAACTTTCTGTGGATTAAAAGAGTTTATTACACCAGTCACGAGGTTTCATTATTTGTGATGTAATGTAATGTGATCCCTCTTGCCGTATGTCACTTCTTCATTACAAAACAAAGTAATTTTCAAATTATTTATAATTAAATACATTTCATTGTAATATTCTGAATTATACAATTAATATAAATTATTTTGAATTTGGATATATAAATGTGGAACAATGTAAAGGTTTTAAATATTTTCATGGCAAGAAATGCATGTAAGTAATAATGATAAAATCACATGTATTTTGAAATTGCCCAGACTCGTGATTTGTAATAAGTACGGATGGATGGATAGGTAGAGAAAGCTGGAAGAAATGGAATATTTAATAGAGAGGGTGGAGAATAATATACATAGATTCGTCCTTAACCACACTCTTTGGTGCTTCCTCACCCAACTTTCACAAGAAAAGCCAAGTAAAAGAAAGAATTTGATTCTTCCAACTTTTTATACACAAGTAGTAATGTTTTTACAACACATTACGGCTCTAACCGATAACTATTTCATATGGCAAATAAGAAAGAAAAAAATATTTTTAAAAAAAGAAAAAAAATATCTATTACTTATGTTCCTCCCAAATTTTCTAAAAAATAAATATAGTCTATAATTACTTAAATGTAAAAAATGTTAAAAAGTTATAGATAACAAATATTTTTTGTAAATGGTATAAATTATACAGAATGATAAAAAAATCACTATTTCCGTAATTTACTTTGTTCACCATTTAAAACCTACATATTTTATTCTAAAGACAATGGTGGGTTTACCCTTTACGTGTCCCTACTAGTGGAATCATATATACAAAGGAAAATATTCGTCTCTCTTTATTCAGCTACCCTTGATACCCGCCTTATTATTAGGCAAGGATTGAGTATTAACTTAGATATTTTTGAATGTACTCAATCCCATCATTTTATTAACTTTCATAATAGGAACAACCAATTATTACGACTGTAATCAGTATGTCCTTTTCTTAATAACCAAAAAAAATCTAGAATTTCAAACCAAAGTTTTTTGGGGTCCCGCGACCAAATCAGATTTTTAATCAAGTCTTGATTTCTTTGAATTAATTAATAAACTTGAAATCACATTTTTCTGCCGCAAGTAAGAGATTGTAGAGCAGCTACATTATGATTCTGGTTTGGACTTTCCTCCATGGCTAAATAAAATCCTTGTGTTTGTGTGTGTTTCCAACCAATAAAACTATGTTTGTTATCTGAATCATGGATGCATCCAATCATGATTATAACTAAAATTTCAACCTGATGATTAAAACATGCACACTAGTAAAAAGTATTATTTAACAAGAGAGTTTTGGAGGCATTATATGTTCTTGAACAATCATATGTTTATTCTAACTCTTGGAAATTAATATAATAAAATATAAAGAAGAAACTTTGAAACAAAGAACATATTTTCCTACTCATTTTCTTGGCTTCACGACCTAGCCAATCTCTTGCTATAATAACATCAAACCGAGAGAAGCACGCTTAATAATCTCCACACAATACTGCTCCTGGTTTACTCAAAATTAGAATCTACTTGAAAAAAGGCTGGTAATAGCAAACTTGGGGCTAGTTGAACAGTATTTTATAACATTAAACCTTTATTGGAAAAAGATGGCCGAAAATAGTTTATAATGATGAAAGCTGGAAGCCCATGTATCTATGGCTTCCCCCACAAGGCTGGGCCTGAGTTCCAATATCATTGTGAAGCCTAAGACTTTCTTCTAACAAAAGTAAGAGTCATCATTTAAAGGAGAGAAGAATGAATGGTTAAATTAATAGTAAGGACTAAAACGTGTGCAACCTTTGCCTAACCCATCTTCTTCCAATTTATTAGGATGCTTCCATTATATTACTTCTTTGCTTTTATTCTCGTCGAGTCTGCATGAGATTTGCGAATAATTACGTATTCACCGTTGTAAAAAAGGCTTTTATGTTTCAATAATGACACAATAGATGAAAACTCCAAGAAAAAAACGAGACACATATGTTGACAAAATTCTTTTGTTAAAATGTTATTTTCACAATGCTGAATTTAGTAAAACTGGAAACCTTGACACATATATTTGTTGCTTGTTGTTATACACCAGTTTCTCACCCCATATTCTTGCTAAAAACTAGATGAATACAAACAATATTTGGATCCTCTGATTGAAGACGATTGTTATTTACTGGTAAATGTTGAAGTAGACAAAAAGAATAATGTTGAAGTAGACGTTGTAAACCAGATGTAACGTTGAATTTTCAATAAGATTATAATATTTCCATACATAGTACTCGTTCTATTTTTTTTAAAATGTCGTTTTAAAGTTTTATTTTTGTTTCAAAAAATGTTGTTTTATGTTTTCAATATAAAATTTTAAATAAATGTATATATTTTAATCTCATTATATGAGTGTATTAATTAAAAAGAAAAAAAATAATTAATATGTAAACAGAAGATAAAATAAAATTTTAAAGTATTTTTTAAATATTCATGAAAATAATTTAAGTGACATTTTTTATGAAATAGATGGAATATTAAAGCTACACGGTATAAAATATTTAAATATCTAAGCAGATTTTTTTTGTGTGTTTTAAATTTATTATAGACATATACTATACTATAAATAGGAGGAGGGTATTAATTCCCATAGACCACGCGAACTATATGTAGAAACAAATCTGGGCTGTATTACACACGTCATGTATGCAATAATGCTTATGTAAGCACTGCGCACATTTTCTTCTCCATTTTTCGTCTAAATAGATTTTCGAGATATTATTTTTTAAAAATATTAAATCAATTTATAAATGGTTTTAAAAATGAATCTTGATTATATAACAATTAATAATGAAAATATTAGCACTAATTAATTCTGTGAGATAAATCAGTCAACTTCCAAAAGAAAAAGCGTTCTCCACATGCTCTGCCCAAACCCTTCCTTCCGCAAACAAAACATTACATCGTGACCGTGACTTTCTTATCTGGCGGTCAACGCAGCACGTGGCAACATCCTAACGGTGTTGCTTCCTTATTACATTATATAAAGTAAACGTTACATGTTAAAGTGTCTCATCAACCATGGCTTCTCTTCTTCTCATCCTAGCCGTTGCTTGCTTCGTCTCCATCATATCACCGTCGATTTCACTAACATGCTCCACACAGAACGTACTCTCCTCCGACAAAACTCCTTTCCAGACATGCCTAGACCTTCCCGAACTCGAATCCTACCTCCACTACACTTACAACGCCACCAACTCATCTCTCTCCGTCGCGTTCGTCGCAACTCCATCTCGTTCCGACGGATGGGTCTCTTGGGCTATCAACCCCACGGCGACTACGATGAGCGGCTCTCAGGCGTTCCTCGCTTACAGATCCGGAGCCGGCGCGCCTCCCGTCGTGAAGACGTACAACATCAGTGGAACCAATCTCACTGAAGGGAGACTTGCCTTCCACTTTTGGAACCTACGCGCCGAAGCTTTGAACGGCGGTAGGATCGCGATTTTCACGACGGTTAAGGTCCCGGCGGGAGCTGGTAGTGTGAATCAGGTGTGGCAGATCGGCGGGAATGTGACGAACGGTCGTGTCGGAGCGCATCCTTTTAGTCCTCCGAATTTGAACTCTAGAGCCGTGCTCAATCTAACCGGTACGACTGGTACTGGTGGTGGCTCAAAACCTCCAGGGAACGAGGGGTGGATTAGGAGAAACGTAAATTTAGGGGTTAATTTTGGAATTTTGGTTTTGTTGGGGACTATATTTATTTTCTGAAAACCCTTTTTACTCGTAATAAATGTAGCCGTGCACCACATTGTGTACTGTTTATCTTTTTAGACTTAGAGTCATTTACCTCTTATTTGTTAAGTCGTTATTATTAGATTGTATGGACCAGTAGACCACTAGTCTCTGTAGATTCACTCAGATAGATATTTTTGTAGGAGAAATTTAGAGCATAATTATCCAGGTATCTTTGAATGGTTCTTAGAGAAACGGAACTCACAAAAACTTAAGATATGATTCTAAAAAACTCTTAAGTAAGAGGTGTATCTTGTACTGTTCGCGGGTCTCACTGACACGTGGCGGTCTGCGATTGATTCTTTTTATATTTATATAAAAAAATCAAAATAAAATAAAATAAATAAGATACCAATGGGATATCTACCGATAGTCTTAAAGAGCGGTTTCCAATTCTAAAGTTCTCATTATGTATTTTTTAATTTTAAGAAAAACTCCGCCAAATAGTCTTCTATATAATACTTTAGGTTACGTTTTCCGTAAAATTAAAAATTTCATAATTAAATATTAATATAAAATATATATGTATATATATATTTATATTATTATTTAATTAAAATTATTAATTTTAACAATAAATTTATGTATAACCATATGATTATATATGTATATAATTATGAAATACATATATATATAATATATATATGTATGTATATATATATATATATATATATATACATATATATATTATATATTGAGAATCTTAGAACCAGAATCTCTGAGTGGAAGAAGTGTTCTAGCATCTTTGCTTTTTGTTTACCCATCTAATATTCTTAACAATTAATGAAAGTCACTACAAATATGGGCTTAAAGCCCAATAGCTATATCAGCTTACACAGCCCAATATTTATAAGAAAATTTCAACATTTTTAGTGATGGAGGTCCATAAGCATTTTAATGTCTCAAGTCATCATCCCTCTGCTACATACATGAACATTACTCTCATTTTAACGTGCTTCACCTTCTTCTTTAAATCTAACAGTGCAGTGTGGTTTAGCCTTCTAGTTGTATGTACAATTGGTTCCATCAGAGTTGGACTTCAAATTCATGATTTCACCAGTGACACCATTTGCTCTAATCACTCAACAGAACCCAATGCATAGTATAACGTCAACACAAAACACAATGCAAGTCTTTAGTAAGTCCAAATTGATTAATAATGTTTTTTTTTCTCTGATAGAAATAAACAAGAACATGAAAAGAAGATGGTTTTTAAATCATCGGGAGCAACAAGAAGAGCTCTGGGCGCCATCACTGTTGTTAACAAGACTGACCCGGTTAACAGAAAGCTGAGCCTTGTAAGCATCAGAGTTGAGAAGTTTGCGGCTAACATTACTGAAGATCTCTCTGATAACAATCTCAAATGCTTTGTCCACGTTCGTTGCGTCAAGAGCAGATGTCTCCATGAAGAACAATCCTTCTTCCTCGGCAAGAGCTTTCCCTTCTTCAACACTCACAGCTCTTATATCCTCCAAATCACACTTGTTCCCAACTAGCATTTGTGCCACTGCTGTGTCACAATGAGCTTACAGTAACAAAAACACACAAAAGTATTAGGATTCACAAACTTAGTCCAAACACATAGACAGAACAGAGCACAGTGTACTCTCAAAGATTCACCACAAAACCAAACATTATTTTCAGGTTCTAAAAATCTGTCTAGACCCTAGGCGGCAAATTGAATCTAAATGAAACTATTTTTCTATAAAATAGATATTCAAAAAATCGGTTTAAGCGCCTGACTAATTAGTTATTTCCTATAAAACACTAAACTATGGCCTAGCAATTCCTAGAAAAAATCGGTTTAAACGCCATCCTAATCAATAATTTTCTATAAAATGCCTAACTACATCTTAGCAACTTCTAGAACATAATGAACAATTTCTAGAACATAATCATTATGTTCTAGTAATAGAGAGAGAGAGGGACAAGGAAAGGTGGAGACTTTACTGTTGAGTTCCTGAAGCCATCGTTTAACACTCTCAAAAGTTGAGCTTCTGGTGATATCATAGACAATGAGAGCACCAAAAGCACCTCTGTAATAAGCCGAAGTGACAGCTCTAAACCTCTCTTGACCAGCAGTGTCCCAGATCTGAGCTTTCACTTCTTTCCCTTCGATCTCCACCAACTGTGTCTGAAACTCAACTCCGATTGTCGCCTTCGAGTTCGTGTCGAACTCGTCTCGTGAGAATCGAGAGAGGAGGTTCGATTTTCCGACCGCGGAGTCGCCGATTAGGACAATCTTGAACAGGTACTCTTCTCCTTGACCGTCTTCCTTACCCATTTTCTTATTCTTCTTGTTTTGGAAGGGATTGTGGATTGTGTTACAGAGCTTTGGAAGCTTTGATAAGTGGTAAAGTGGTGACAGACACGCTGCGTGATTGGCGGGGCTTCAAGTCAATAAACCCTTTTAGTTATCATTAATTATGTTTTTAGATGCTAATTAATTGTAATTAATGGTCAAAGTTTTTTAAGGTAAACTCTTTTACACTTTTCGGATAAATCACCAGTTCCAAATGTTTTTTTTATTGGTCTTAACATTAAATGAGGATGATTAAATTTTGTATTTTAGTGGATTTGTAAATCTTAACTAAATCCAATGCTATTTGTTTTTTGATTTACAATCAATAAAAACTACATAAACAAATAACAACATCCTCAAGACTCTTAATCATTGGCGTTGGTAATATTAAGGTGTAAGTATGTCATACTAAGTGTTTTACCCACACATGCAAATATAATTTGCTTAGAAATATTTATTATGTTATATTTTATTAGTTAAAAACTAATATAATAATTTATTATTTATATTTTCAAAATAAATAAATTAAACATCAAATTAATTACAAATGATAACATTCACATATTAGAAAGTTCTGAGAAAATATATTCATCCAAATACTTTTGCTTGATTTGTATTTAATTAAAAAAAATTATATCTAAATTTTTTAATTTTATAATAAAAAATATATTTTCAAGATAACAATATAATATATTAAAATATAATATTATTAATAAAAATTTATTTTAACTATAATGTATATATATTAACAATGTGAAAAATAAGTAAAATTATCGAAATTATAAATATATAAGTAAATTCACTTTTTAAATAATAGTATAGATACGTGATAGTTATGATTATAGGATTATACTAATTCGATTTTAGGAATTTATACAGAACTATGTAAAGGCCTTTGACACTGAATTGGGCTTACGAAAATTAGACCCAAAAACGAATGTGGACAGGAAGGATTTGGTTATGATAATTGATACTTCAAGTTGTAACTGTTAAGCCCAAATGGCCCAATAGGTACCCGTATATATATATTTGTCTACGGATTTGAGTTCACTTCGATTCTAAAAAACCTGTCTCGAGGCGGAGATGGACGCCACTACAAACCTTAGTCTCTTCTCTCCTGTATTCCTTCCTCCTTCGTCAACCAGAAACCCTAGAAGAACAAGAGGCCACAAGCTCGTCTCTCCTTTCCTGCTAAACCCTTCCCTTCTTTACCCATCCCTTTCACCTAATTGCAGTCAGAGAGAAACGGTCCTGAAACTAAGAAGGCTCTAAACAATCTAGTAAAATTTATTTAAAAATAAATAAATTAATTTGAAAGTTTTTTCAATATAAAATTTTGAAAAATTTCAGAATTAAAGGCCAATATTTTATTTGGCTATGTCGAATGTCACTCCTGACTACAGTCAATGCCAAAGATTAATGGTCGCTTGGCAAGAAAGCATATACAAGGTTTAACCAAGGTCTTAATGGCAGTGCAACTTTTGCTCGTTCGGAGACAATGTGCTAAACGGCACCACTGATGGTCTACACGAGTTAAACTATAAAGACAAAAATGTTTTACCACATGGGTTCTGCCGTAGCTTCTTTGACAAGGCCTGGCTCGACCATAACCATCGTAAGAGCCTGTGATTTTTTTTTTCCATTTTTTCTTGTGTTTAAAAATGTGAGGCTCATATATAACATTATAACCTGTACATATAATAGTAGGATAGTGGGAGGAGAATGGTTGCATGAGTAACCTAATAGAGTTGGAATAGATGGATCATGAAACTTGGGGTTTGTTGTTTTAGGCTTTCATTTTCGATGCAATATTTTAAGTAACTTGCATATTCATAACAAGAAATCTACCCTTATTTCACTCTACTTATCTTTAATTAGTTTAGTTTATATAAATGTTTAATTTCAGGAGGAAATGTCTTATACATAAGAGATGGTTTTGGAGAAAATATACGACATTAGCATTGTAAGAGTGTACGTACAAGTGATACAACTAAATTATTTACATGCAATGCATACATAATGGGTTGTCAAGTTCTACAAAATATATCGTATATTCTAGTCTCTCTGTCCATTCAAATCATGGATCCTAATCACCATCTTACACCAATCATTTCTCTGAATAACCTACGTTGTTAGAAGCTTTGTTGCTTTGTAATGTCACCATTAATTGGGTATTTGGTGAAGGGGAAATGATTTCATATTTTATATCACATTTGAGCTTGTTTGGCTGAATACATGATTTTATAGTATGTGCTTTACATACCAAAGTACAAAACAGAGCAAATGACTAAAAAAAAATCATTCGTCACCTCATTAAAAACTAATCCATTCTTTTATCATCTTTCAAAAAAAAAACAAGTAGATATTGTTCTTTTTTATCTAACTTTTCTCGGTTCAGTCCCTCACAATATGAGAATCCAATCCTAAGACTGAGGAGGGATACAATGAACCTTGAATTTTTCTTAAGATTTGAGACCAAAAAGGTTAAAAATCTTCAAGATTTGATGAGAGAATCTGTCTCTATATTTCTTGTGTATATTATAACAACATTCCCTTTCAAGCTCCGGCTAAACAACATCTCTCCCTAGAGTTTGATCTACTTGATACAATGGCAACACAGAAGACTGAACCTGCAAAAGCAAATTGAATACAAATTATCTGATTAGTAAATCTGAACCTAGTTTCATTGTTTCTGATGCCATGTTTCTAACAGTTCCTCTGCTGATCATATTCAAACGTCAACTAATATTCAAGAATGCAGATAATGAAGCTGAAAAAGAGTCTTTACTTAAGATAATCCACAAACTTGAGAAACAAGATTCTTTGTGGCAAGTCTAAAACTTGTGTGTCTACCAACAACAATACACAAAAACTATGCACACATACATTCCAGTTATCTTCATGTGTAAAAAATACTTTTTGTAATATTATTTTGAGAAAAACTTAAAATGTTTCAAATATTTTCTCCTCCATTCAAGCTATATTTCCTATGCCTAAACCTAATCCATAAACTTCAAAAATACTAAAGTTCTAAAAAATCCACGTGAGAGAGCAGAAAAATTCTCAAGACTCCTTACATTATTTTCACCACGAACCGCTACACAATCCCTCGGCGTCTCAAACAAAGACAACGAGTATTGCTTGCGAACTACACCAACGTCGAAAACTATGAGACCAGAGCTCGGGATGTCGACTCGTATCCCTTTAACCGGAAACCAAAGGAACAGATCTTGCGCCAAGATTCCAGACAAGTCCCTGATCTCACCGTAACCTATCGTCCCCGTGATATTCACGTCGTAATGCAGCTCGGTCTCGTATTTAGCATGGCACGAGTGGTTCAAATAAACCAAGAACCGTCCCGTTTCGCCGTTGAATCTAAAATCTTTAACACCTTTTGGGAATATTCCCAAGGGCAACCCGTTGTCCTTGAGGATCTCATAGATAGTCTCGTCGTCAGAGAATACTAGGGCAGGGATGGTGAAAACGAAACAAAGAAGAAGAACAACAACACGAATCATGATCATTGCTCCTCTAGTCCCCTACGAGTTTTCTTCTTATTATCAGGAGATTTATTTCCTAAACCAAGAATGTTTTTATTTATTGGCAAGAAGAAGAAGAAGAAGACTTGTTTTGTTGACAGCTTGAAACAGAGTGGAATAACTTATTTTGGGTCAAATTATTGATGGAGGAATGCTTCTATTTATCAATATAGCAACCAATGAATGTGAGCCACGTGGGTTTTGTCCCACCAATGTAATGTCGTTAAATGTGGGTGTTTTTTTGAGTTTTCGTTAAGTTTATGGTATTATTAGCCATGATCTAAGGCATGATTGGAAAATAGGTGGACCGTACCACATGGCATCATATATAGACAGACATGGATGCGGAAGTATATTGCATGACAAGTTGCCGACAAAAATGTACGACCACATGGGTCTCCTACATTGACTAGATCTGACTCGACCAAATCTGTAATGAAATATCTTTGTAAGAACCTGGGGATTCTTTAAGTTATAGCCATCTAGTTTTGAATGTGTCTTAACAGGCGAGGCTCATAGCTCATATAGCTTGTGCATATAATATAAGGGGAGCAACGAGAATGATAGCAAACGTTTTGATTAGTAATTGTTTGCAGGGGCACATGATATATTATATTTAATAAGTTTGACTTTTTAAAAGTTCAAGTATATGGATCCTAATCTATATACATATCACAAATATATTCTCAATATTTCATAATCTAGATTATATGGTTATCAATATCTCACCATCGGAGTTAATGGCCTAGTGCCTAGTGGTATTCTCAGCTGTGTGATTGTGTTCTAAATGCAATGGGTGTTTAGAAGTTGTTTGGGCATCATTATCAGGCCATGTTTATCTACGGTCTCTTAGGCGGGGTTCTTAACTTATAATTTCACGTTTTTTTTTTCTTTTTAATTTTTCCGTTAAGAGACGTCTCTTAAGCCATGATTAACCCGGGTCTCTTAAGATGGGGTTCTTAACGTAAAATTTGTCTTTTTAATTTTTTTTTTTTTGTATTTTTTCCGCTAAGAGACGGCTCTTATGATTCTTATTTAAGAGAAGGTTCTTAAATTTTCTTAGTTAAAAGCTAAGATATGTCTCTTAGAAAAGCTAAGAACCCCACCTTAAGAGACCCCGGTTAATCTTGCTCTTAGGTCTCTTGTTTAAGAGACGGTTCTTAAGTTTCTTAGTTAAAACTTAAGATACGTCTCTTAGAAAAACTAAGAACCCCATGCTAAAAGAACTGCAATAAACATGCCCTAAAACCCCTAATGGGGTTTTTAATTTTTTTTTTTGCTGCTTAAAAAAAAATTAAAAAAAGAATCAATCGCGGGCCGCCACGTGTCAGTGGGACCCGTAAACAGTGTAAGAAACTCTAAAAAAACCGGTTCTTATTTAGTAGTTTTTAGAAGCGGTTCTTGCACTGTTCATGGATCCCACATGTCACGAACAGTGCAAAAACCTCTCCTAAGAAACCCGGATAATCATGCTCTTACCTCTTTGACTAGAAAGACAAATATAAAAACCTAAACATCTAAGTGTCTCACTCTCACCAGCTTAACTACTAAGTATCCTTATTTTAATCACCATATTTAACTATTATTAATCCCTCTTAATCATCTATGTCCTCAGCACAATAGCTAAGAAGGCGCCGATGATAAGTTAGTGTTTCATTGATTGGGCAGTGACTTCTTCGGAAGCCAATCTGGACACAGATTTCAACTTCATGGTCGAGGGAAGGGTTAGAGACAAAGTTTTACTATGTCACAATTGATTGGACTGTAAAACTCATTTTACCAAAAATAAAGCAACCAAATATTTAGTGAATGGGAAATGATTGTTAATTTCGGGTGAAACATATTTGGATATATATAGGATTATATCTGTTTAGACAGAGACACAAAAAAAATACAAAAAAACATTCAACACATCACATCACTCTTAGCAGAGCCGGCCCTTCGGCCAAGCCAAGGAATCAGTCGCTTCCAGCCTTTTTATTATAAAAATATTTTCAGCCACAATTTTCTTAAATTCTTCTTTATTCTAGTGGTAAAATCTAATAGTTATAGTTTTTCTTTGTGTAACCGGAGTTCAAAACCCCACAAACGCAGCTATTTTTTTAAATTTGCTTCTAGCCATAATTTTTTTAGGGCCGGCTCTGACTCTTAGATCAATTTATCAACCGAACATTTGACTATTTCTTCAACATCTTGTCCAAACAAACCTAATATATAGACGATGAGTTGATCAATTAATTAAAACTTTTATCCCCCATTTTATATTAATTGTTGATTTATAGTTTAAATTTAATTTATTTTAGATGTCGTTTTATGTTTTAAATATATTTATTTCATATTTTTTTTTCAGTTTGACTTATGTTCTCTTTGTTCATTAATTAAAATAATTAAATAAAAAAATATTAATTAGATAAAATTAAAGTTAATGATTTTTTTTTTAATTTATATGTAAATTTTCAGATGATATAAAACAAAGAGAGTATTAATTTAGGTTTGGATGGCCTAAAGAATAGAGGCAAGGGTTGAGTGGATCGAGAGAGATGCGACAACCACAAAGTAATAGTGTACTTTTTATTTTAGGTTTTTTCATTTCAAATATTCTATAATTTTATCTATATTTCACTTTTGAGTAACTCTATTATTAAATTAAATTTGCTCCAATGGTTTATAGAGGAATATAGAGAAAGCAATAACGAATATATGTTCAATCGAAAGCCCATTAGCTAAATTAATAATTTTCAAAACTCTTTCTTTACGCTACCCTAATTGTGGTTACATTCAGTAGAGTTTTATTGGTCTCTTAGGCTCAGTTTCGCCAAGAAATGTAGTATAAGTAGCTTAGATTATGAGAAGAGCATATGAAATGTTGTGCCTCGTCAGAACAGAAAGGAGATTCTTTTTAAAAACCATAGAATCAATCTGTTTCAGTATGCTTAGGGTTAAGAGGCCAGACCTAACTATTTTAAAACCATCTCTCTGTTCTTTTTTTTTAAAAATGTTCAAGCTGTCTCTTTTATTTTGAAAAACTAATATACATATATAGAGAAATAAACTCGCTTAAGAAACTACATCTCATAGAAGATCATATAAAATCTTAAAAGTAGTGAACAAACATTTTCAAACTGATAAGTAGTTGAGTGAAATTCTGTTTCTATTGCTATCCTAACCATAATGTTGTGAGCTTTTAAAGATTTAACCTGAAAAAAAAAACAATCCTAACGTAAAACTGGTTAAAGATGATGAGACTATGTGTACGTTCCGTGTGTAGTCTATAGATAGAAGGACAAAGCACCTATTCTTAGACAAGTTCAACAGAAAAACTGGTGCAGATCACGATCACAGTTGTAATAAATTTACTAAAACTGGCAACCACTCCTTTTCTTTAAGAACCAGTGTCTTGTCCTATTCTCTAATCAACTCATCTTGTAACTTTTGTTCTCATTCATTATCTCTCCAAAGCTATATTAAGATGGATCAAGCAGAGCTTTGCCGGATATTCCAAATGTTCGACAAGAACGGTGACGGCAAAATCACCAAGCAAGAGCTGAATGATTCACTGAAGAATCTTGGAATCTACATCCCAGAGCAAGAACTTGTGCAGATGATTGAGAAGATTGATCTCAACGGTGATGGGTACGTGGACAGCGAGGAGTTTGGAGGGTTGTTCGAGACGATCATGGAGGAGAGAGACGAGGAGGAAGATATGAGAGAGGCGTTCAATGTGTTTGATCAGAACCGAGACGGGTTCATCACGGTGGAGGAGCTGAGATCTGTGTTAGCTTCCTTGGGACTCAAGCAAGGAAGAACGTTAGAGGAATGCAAGAGGATGATAGGGAAAGTTGATGTTGATGGTGATGGGATGGTGGATTTTAAGGAGTTTAAGAAGATGATGAAAGCTGGTGGATTTGCCGCCTTGTGATCAAAACTTGTAAAAGAAGAAGCCCATTTTAGGGTTAGGGTTTGTGACCCGAGATCATTGTTTTATTCTTCGGAATGATTAGGGTAAAAAAAACTCGAAAGAGAATTAACAAATGGATTTGCAAAGATAACAAAACTTTGTGAGTTTCGTTTGAATTGCTCATTCACAAATATTGTTGATGAGCTTGCTTTTGTGGGTCTTTGAAATATAAACTATGTCCATGGATCTGATTCTTTTATCATCTGTAATATTTGGTTGTGAAGGCACTTTTTCACTAAACATCGTGCCATGCAAAGCATTATAATTTAAAACATAGCCTCGTCTGTCTAGCATCAAAGCCCGTCTAGCTCAGTTGGTAGAGCGCAAGGCTCTTAACCTTGTGGTCGTGGGTTCGAGCCCCACGGTGGGCGTATTCGTTTTTTTTTTATTTTGTGATTTTTGAAGTCTAAGTAGACATGTATTTGACATCCATTCCCTTGGTTTTCTGATTATGTGAACATATATATTACACACTTTTAGTCTTTTAGATGTATGCATCACTAACATTAGAAAGTGAATTGGTTAAAGGTCAACACCACCAAATAAGAATCTGCACCAAGTTGGTTATATAGTAAGCACTGAAGAAAGCTCCCCTTTTGTTCAAAGACTGCAAAGTTTATACATTAGTTACAAATTTATTTTGCCTTTTTTTAACATCTTGTTGGTGGTTGTTTCTGCTTCTTGCCAACATAGAACCAGCCCAAGCATGCACCTACAGGAAAAAAGGCAGCTGCAGCAATGTTGGCTGCGATAATAGCCATGGAGTAGAAAGTATCTTGGCATGGATCCAGCGGGAAACCACAAAGATACGGATTATCCTCAAAACTCCAGAGAAAGTTGCTACCATTGGTGAGTTCTGGAACTGGACCTTCGAGATCATTGTGAGCCACTGAGAAGTGTTGGAGTCGTGGACTTGAGGCTAACCGGGAAGGGATGGGACCGGTGAACCGGTTATGATCAAGCAAAAGCGTTTCTAAGAAGGAAATATTCGACAGACTAGCAGGGAGTTCACCAGAAAAGTTATTGTGAGAGAGGTCTAGAGTAACAAGATATGGAATAAAGGAGAAAACATGTGATGGAATAGTGCCAGAGAGGTTGTTTCCAGTGAGATTTAGACTCTGCATGGAAGAACATACCTTAACACCACTAGGAAACTCTCCCTTTAGACCATACCCGGCAAGATCGATGCTTAGTACCTTATTCTGGTTACTAGCCCAACATTCCACCCCAAAGAAGTTGCAGATGTAACCTTCACTGTAGTTTCCAAATACCCAATTAGATAGATGTGCTTTGGGATCCTTGAGTTGGGATTTTAAGCTTCTCAGGCAGTTTATGTCGGACTCAAATGCACGGTTCAAGGTAGAGACTAGTAACATCCAGAGACAGATCCGGAAGAAAATGACACAAACTAGCTTAGCAACCATCATAAACTCCACCAAGCAGAATCAGTTTCTACGGTTTTGCTCTGATTAACATCTAACCCTGAGAGTAAACCAAACCAAAGAAAAATACATGTAAGAAGATGACGATTAAGAACCTAGCGACCAAACCATTATGGCCTGACTTCGAACTAATGATGATGAGTAAGAAAAGAAACTTGGAGAAATACCAAAAAGACTCGAAACTCAGAAGACTCACCTGATGAAAATATGATAGCAGTTGCTAGGAATGAAACTGCGTGAGTTTATGTTGCTTTTTTTTGGTTGAGCACCTCGTTGATATCAAGAAGAAGACGAAGCATAGCACATGGCTTGTTGGTATTAACAAAATGTAAAATAAATAACAGAGAAGAAGACTTTGACCCACCAGAAAAAAAAACTGAATCTAAGATTAAAAAAGTATATAATGAAAGACCCTCACATTAAAAACCTTTTCGAAATGCACATCTTTACACCTAAAACTCGAAGTAATCTCTTCGTGATATTTGTTTAATAAAAAGACAACAATGAAATCTGTTCTAGTATAAAATTCAAGCTACTTGTCTCTCTAAACGTAACCAATGGTGTATTCAGAGCAGTGTTGAAGGATTTGGGTTAATGAAAGAAGCAACAACTAGTTACCCCATACATTGTCCCAACCACTACCACCACCTGTTGCAGCAGCTTTAGTCCCCTCGATGTAGTTCTGGTTTCCATGGGGCTGGTGAGGTAAAGTTAGTAGTCCATTAGGTCCTTGTGGCTGCTTCTGCTGCTGCATTTTTCTAGGCTTTGTTCTCAACCCGAGCAAACGCAATACAAATCTTGCTAATTCTCCATATAACATACCACCACGATCACATAGCTGAAAGGAAAAAAAATAGTTAAGGCTTGGACATAGAAACCATTCGAGGAACGTTAATACAAGAAAAAAAGAGAGGAAGGAACCTGAAGAAGGGCAGACATTAACATATGAAAGGCTTGTGTGTTTTGGTCAATCAGCAACGCTACACGCCCAAAGAAATTCACAGCCCCTTGCATCTGACATCAAACAAAACATGTACACACTCTATGTTATAAACTTGTTTGGTTTCATAAACATTACAAACATGAAGGGATGAACGATACCACGCGGAGAAATGATATCCAGAAGCCTGGTGGAGATGGAGGTTGATTAACAGGGTCGTTTGGATCTTGACCACCATAAGGACTCATCCCCATTCCCATTCCCATTCCCATACCATAACCACCACCAAAACTTCTGTTGTACATCCCACCACCACCATACATACCTGAACTTCCATAGAGACCACCACCACTATACATGCCACCACCACCATACATTCCACCCCCATATAACGAACCATACCTAGAGTTCATACCTAGGTTTGAACTGTAGACTGCATTACACGCAACAAAAGAAGTAAGCTTATTTACTCTCAGTAACAAACAAAAAAACATCTACACATACCACCATAGGTCTGCTGCAACCAAGGTCTAGGAGGTACAGGCCTACTCAATGCATTCATGTTAGCAGCTGTATGAGTCCTATTAACAGACCAAACTAGTTCACCAGGATTAGCTGTGCCAGAAGCCTCAACAGAATCAGCAGTGCTGGTATTTGAAGGAGGCCTGAAAGGCTTAGGACCAGACGTGTTGTTGTTTCCTTGTCGTTCCCAAGGTTTAGGAGGTCTTCCACCTACAACAGCATCAGCAAATTCAAGTCATTACAAGTTGAATAACGTGAACAATAGCTATTAAAAACTATGCGTCTGCTACAAAACAACGAAACCCACCAGAGAAAAGAGATCAAATTGAATGATTACAACCCTAATTAGTTCAAGTAGATAAATAAAAATCACAACTTTAAAAGCGGGAAAACAGAGCATCTAATCGAACCAACCAGAAGGATCCAAGAATCTGAAAAAGCCAAAAGATTTACGAATCAACTAACCTGATGGATGATACGTCGCCATTATCGAGACGATTCAAGAGCTCTCCGACGCAGCCTTTCCTCAAGCGTGGAGAGGCAGAGAGAGGCGGGACTTTGAAAACAGAGTACTTTCTTCGTTTAGTTTTATTACATTCCAGACCCTAAAGTTCCAATCTTTACCATAAAAGCCTCGAAATAACTGAAATTGGAAAGAAAAGCCCAAAAAGGATAAATATGAAATTTTTTTATAAAAAAACTTTTTTAATAAACAAAAGATTCCATTTTTCGAGAGGCGGCGGCGGGATTGTCTCTCCATCTCCCTTTCTCTGTCACGGCGAAGTCTTGTCTGAATCCCGGAATTATCACTCTCCGGTGTAAGTGATTTGAAGAAAGGAAGCGACTTTTGTATCCAGAGAGATTGGGTGGTATTGATGGCGGCGAGCGCGAATCCGACCGAAGGTTCATCGGCGGCAGAGAAGATATCGTCTTCATCGGCTGCGGCGGTGACGACGAATGGTGGTGCTGTAGATTCTGTGGATAATGGTGGTAATACGACGGTGGATAATACAGAGACGATAAGAGCGTTGAGGCATAATCCAGGGATCTCTGTTGATTGGACTCATGAGGAACAATCGTTATTGGAAGATTTGCTCGCCAAGTACTCTTCTCTCTATATTTTTGTGTGTGACTCTCTTAACATGGTTTATATGATGTTCTGTCTTTAGTTGTGTGAGAGTTGTTAGCTTCATGTGTGTATCTTACTGTGTAGAGAAGTAGTGATCTTTGGATGTTTTAAAGTTCAGTTTTTTAAATGTAGTTGTGTGAGAGTTGTTAGATTCATGTATTGTAACTTTTGTATGAGCCTCATGTCAAAATCATGTCGCTGTTGTGATAATGGATGTTTTATACAGGTATGCGTCAGAGCCTACAATAGCTCGTTATGCCAAGATTGCGATGAAAATGAAGGATAAAACTGTCAGAGATGTTGCTCTCTGTTGTAGATGGATGACAGTTAGTTTCTCAGTTCTTACTAGCTCTTCATTGGCTTTATTCTTGAGTAAGAGTGTAGTTGTTGTTCTTCTTCTTACCACTGTGTCATTGGTGATGGATTTGCAGAAAAAGGAAAACGGAAAGCGTAGGAAAGAAGACCATTCTTCAAGGAAGAGTAAAGATAAGAAAGTATGTGCAGTTTTGATACTAGTGAATATAGTAAATAAAAGAAAGATAGTTGATGCACATAGACCACAAAGTAGCTTTTTGTTGTGTTCTTCTAATGTATCTGTCTTATGATGCATGTAGAAGTATATACATCAGGAAATCAAAATCTCTTTCACAAATCTGTTTGGCAGGAAAAAACTATGGATTCTTCAGCTAAGTCCTCATCTCATTTGAATGTCCATCCGAATGGTCCCTCATATGCTCCGCCTATAATGCCAATAGACACTGATGATGGCATTTCATATAAAGGTTTGGTTTGTCCCAAGAATCTAGTTTTTATCATCTAGATTGGATTTTGGATTAGAAGAAAGAAACATGAGTGTCTTGTCTCCTTTGCAGCTATTGGTGGTGTGAGTGGAGATCTTTTGGAACAAAATGCTCAGATGTTCAACCAAGTTTCATCAAATTTCTCAGCTTTCCAGGTGATTGCACCTTCCATTTTTTTAGACTTTGCTGGGTTTGTTTGGACTTGATTTGACTTGTATTGTTGGGCTTTTGATTCTCATAGATTCTTTCTTCCTTTTGCAGATACATGAGAACGTCAATATCTTGTGCAAAGCTAGGGACAACATCCTCGCAGTCTTGAACGAGTAAATACACTTAATCATATATCATTTCTATGTCATTACCACTCTTTGGGAAATACCATTTCCAACAAAAGTTATGGGAGCTATTATAAATGTGTGAACTCAAATCTTTTACTTGCTTTGCTAATTGAACAATTGTGTTGCAGCTTGAATGACATGCCAGAGGTTATGAAGCAGATGCCACCTCTTCCGGTGAAGGTGAACCAAGAGCTGGCCAATTCCATCCTCTTTCGCCCGTCCATCAAATGAAGTCGTGATGGATCTTATAGAGGATCTCCTTTTTGTGTTGCAAACCAAGGATCTCAGATTAGAACAAGAATAATTTCTAAGAATTTTAAATTCTTTATTATAAAACCAGCAAAAACATAATATTTAAAAAAAAAAAAAATCAACTTAATTCTTGAGGCAAGAAGAAAAACACATCATTCAAATGATTAGTGAATAAATGTTCAATACATCACATTCTCCTCCTATCCAAGATAAAATATGTAGTAGCAATAAAATTTAAATGAGATACTTAAAATAAGAATTCACTTGTTCAAGAACTTTCTAACTTCTAATCCAATAGCAGCCAAAGCCAATACACCAACCGCAGAACCGTAACCAGCGTTCCAAGAAGAGCCAGCTTTAGCCAAATGAATACCGTAGAAGATGTTAGAAATAGCAAGTATTATCATAGCTCTTCCTATGTTATGATGATACCAATTCCAATATTTCCTGTATTTTGATTCTTTGTCTGGTCGAGCAAGCAACGCTAGAACCTGTAATACCGATAATTATGTTAATTTATATGTTTTTTTTTGTAGTTTACTCGAATTTTGAGTGTGAAAGAAGATGAACCTGGAGAACACCCATGACGAGTATTGTTATCCCAAGGGCTTTGTGCGTGGAAACATTACTGGCGTTGGTTCGGTTTTCTAGTACCAAACCGCAAATGATACCAGTTAAACCTAGGAGAAAGCCAGTGATCTGGACAGCGATGTGAGAATAGAACCAAGTGGGCTCCCATTGCTTCATGTGTCGAGCAACTAGGGCGCCTATGATGATTAGTATTCCCCAGCCGATCATGTTCATTAGCCCATGTGTCTTCCTTAGCTTAGAGTGCGGTGAACCCTTAACCACACTTTGCGAACCTTTTAATTCATCAATGGAACGAAACAAGTATTACTCTATGAAACAAGAACATACAAAATTTTGGAATCTGTCACTATATCATTTTGTTGCACCATGATTTATGTTTCTTAAATTTTTACCAGTAGATATTGAAGAATGTTTTGTGATTTTAAAATATAGATCTCCGTTTCATAAATAGTATCATTTAAAAAAAATATTTTGTTTTATAAAAATGTCATTTTATATTTTTAATGCAATCAGTCTTAACCCTATTGTATTAGTGTATTAACTGGAAAGGAAAAAATATTTAGTGTATAAATAAAAAATTTAAATAAATTTTAATATGGTTGAAAAAACTCTCAAATGATACTCTTTGTTAAACACTTTGAGTATTTGATAAGATAATGTATATATTTATGAAAATATTCTATTATGGCCTTAATGTGTTTTTTGTTCTTAGCATACAAAAAATATGATGGTTTGTTGTAACATTGATAATATACTTTTATTAGTTAGTAGTAATATATATATATATAATATTGGGAAATATATGAGAGGTTGTAGTAGGTGGGCAAGACAAAGTGTATTGAAAATAGAGTGGGTATGATGTGAAAAGGACTCCAACATAATTGTTTAAGAAGAACACTACAAACTTGTACCAGTTTATAATCGTCATCACCACAAATGTGGTGGTTAACTTTTGACGTCAAAGATGTGTTCTTATAAAATGTTTGATTAAATTTTAAAATGATGTCGTGAGAAAGCAACAATACCAAATTAGTATTTGTTTATACTCGTGACCACTTACCAGACTGTCTAATGGAGATGGAGGTGATCATTACCCATAATGGATTAATAAAATATTTACTTAATTAAATAGTCAAATAAACTAAGCAAGCTGGATTTTAGAAAGGTCATGTATTGGTTAATGCTTACCTGTATTATAATTGATGGTGGTGGTGGTCATGGATTGGTGCTCCCTCAACCTAAACCCCGGCGAAGATGGGAAGAATCCGGCAGGTCCCTTAGCGTAAAGAATGCTTTGCCGTGGCATCTCCGCCGTTAACTGAAAACTCATGTAAAGACGCGACGACACTGACTCGATCTTTAAAGAACCGTTGACGATCACTAGGTCTCCTTGGTCAGGCAACACTTCACCAGGTGATTGCCCTCCAAGAAAGTATTGTTTGGCCTGTCCTGTTCCGCCGCCGGGTGGTAACCACCCGACGACGGCGCTGGAACCGATCATTTGATCGTTGGTGGAGAATCCGATCCCTATGAAGACGCTGGAGTCAGGCGCTGATAAGATGAAGCTCCATGTGTTCTCTAACGTTCTAGCATACTGTATGATATGTCAAGATTCAATATGATTTTATTTAATGTGACATGGAGAATAGGACTTACTCGGAGGATGTAGTTGTGGCGAGTCCAAGCTTCGACGCATTGAAGGAGGCTTGAGTTGAGGTCGTTGAGTGGTAGAGTTGAACTGCATGTTTCAGTAGCTTGCTGAATGGTGAGAGGTAGAGATTGAAGAGCAGTCAAGGTGAAGAAGATGAAGGAAAGGGAGGAATAAAGCCTCATCGCTCTCTCTCCCTGGATCTAAAAGATGAAAGTAGTGGAGGATCATGATGATGACGACGAAAATGAATTATATATGATATGATATGAGAGAGAGTGTGTAGAAAGAAGTAGTTAATAAAGAAGAGATAAATATCAAAATAGATCTAAAAAATTTTTGTCTGCAAAATATCATTTAAAAAAAAAAAATCAAAATAAACTTTATTAAATGGTGGAAATATATATTTATATTCTTTAGTTTAATTAATCTAAACTTAGAGTTTATATTGGAGGTGAGATTTATAATTAAATAAAAATTTAAAAATATTAAAAAAATAAATAAATAAAATCTATTTTAGTTATTTTTTTTCTTAAATGCTATTTTTGTAACAAAAACTTCAAAAAAAATATTTGAGAGATTTACCCAAATAAGAGTTCCACAATATTTTAAAAAATACTTTTTTCTGTTGGTAAATTAATAACTCTTTTTACATTTTAAAAACTAGTAAAATTTTGAGACTTGGGAAGCAAGTTTCACTCTCGTTGCATAAATTATGGAAATGTTGAAATGTACTCGTTACCTTTAAACTAATATCATTTGAAGCCCTAAGAAAAAAAATTGTGTATGCTACATGGTGTTTATTAATTATGTTTGGTTTACAATTTTTTTTTTAAATAAAATATTACTTGAGGGAGTTCAAATTAAATTTCACTCCAAAAAAACAACCACCATGTACCTTTAATAAACAAATCACAATGCACACAAAAAGCTTTCTTATTCTTTCATTATTAATCGACAATGCATAAAGACCACATGAAGATGAAGAAGACAAGGAAAAACAAATCAGTAGAATAAGAGAGCTGCGAGGCTGATGATGACAAAGAAGAGAAGAGACGGTGAGAGGCCGTAAGCGGATGAAGGAGAAGGTGCGGGAGACGACGGTGTCTGAGCTGCCTCACTATTCGCTGAACCTGGAGACATGGCTGGTCCAAATGTAGCAGGTCCTATTCCAACAAAGAGAAAAAAAAACTCATCAACTTATCTTAATGATACGAATTATTGAGATGATTATGTGATTTAATTATTTAACCATGATCAATATTGGCTGTCAAAACAAATTTGTTGATAATTGACTCAGTCAGGTGTATATATAGAAAATGAAATGATTGCAATATTGTATTGAGGAGAATTATTCATTTACTTTTCTTTGCATTTAATTTTCTAGGCATGGTACAAGCACAAAAGAAAAAAAAAAATGCTTCCGGCAACAAGTAGGCAGATAAATCCCAAGTTGTAAGAATCAGACGACAGTGAAGTTTAGTTGTGTTCTAGTTGGCTTTAAAAATAATTAGCTAGTGAGTCTTATTCGAGACAGACAAGGCTCAATCACGTAGGCTTCACCCGGGTTTGGATTAGGGTTTGCCACACGGTGTGTACTAGTTTCAGAAAATATATAGTACAATCTTTGTACTACTTCCTAATCAAATAATGGATTAATTCAAGTTTAATTTTAAGTATTTAACTAATTAAACAACATGAATTTTAAAAAGAGGAATAATCTAAGATAAAACTAAAAGAAATTGTCACTAAAATAACATTTAAGGAGAAAAACGATAAAATAAACTTTATTAAAAAATGTAAATATATATAATATTCATTGAGTTAACTAATATAGACTTAGGATTTAAAATTATGCTGTAGAGTTTTGGAGGTTAGATTTAAAATTTTAAAAAAAAAATTCAAAATAAAAATCTATTTCGGTACTTTTTTTTCTTCGGGGACTAGATTTGTCCTTTTAAAAAAGAAAGAGATAGATTCTTGCTTATACCTGTAATATAATTGATGGTGGTCGTGGTCTTGGATTGGTGCTCCCTCAACCTAAACTCCGGCGAAGATGGGAAGAAATCAGCAGGACCCATAGCGTAAAGAAGCTTCTCCCGCGGCAGCTCCGCCATCAACTGGAAACTCATGTAAAGACGCGACGACACTGACTCGATATTCAACGAGCCGTTGACGATCTTCAGGTCTCCTTGATCAGGTATCACGTCACTAGGCGACATCCCTCCGAGCAAGTATTGTTTCGCGTCTCCACTCTCGCCGTCCGATGAAATCCACCCGACGATTGCGCTACTTCCGATCATCTTGCCGTTGGTCGAGAATCCGATCGCGATGTAGGCATTGGAATTGGGTGTTGATAGGATGAAACTCCATGTGTTTTCCACCGTTTTAGCGTACTGTGCGCACGAAATTTTAAAAATCAGTTAAATTAGGTAAACGTCAATATATAAAATATTTTATTTGAAAAAAAAACAAATAAAATGATGCTATTAAGAATACATACAAAAATTAAGAAGCAAAAAAAGAAGAAAACATGAAAAATAAAAGTATAATAATAATCATCATTTGATATTTTCGTAAATGGTTATTCACATATTTAACGTGCTAAATAATAGTATAGAATTTGAAAATTACAATTCACAAGTTTGTACAACCATGTTAGCAAAAAAAAAGTTTGTACAACTAAAATAGAAATTTAACTGATAAATAAGATCTCCGATTATAAATTTAACATGACTGGGGAAGACTAACAAAAGTAATAGGACAAAAACAAAAATTGTTCAAAACCTATATTTGATTAATTATAAGGATGTCTACTACTTATATTTGATCAACTATATGTCTATGTAAAATATATAACATGTTACGCATGAAAAAAATAATATCACATGTTCCGTAAAGGGAAATTTGTTTCTATATACATAAAAAACCTTCAAAATCACTATCTAAACAAAACATCACATATTTTCTCATTTCTTTTCCTATCTCTCTATGTTAATGTAACTCCAAATACTCTTTCAAATTTGGAAATGGATATTAAGCTTACTCGGAGGATGTAGTTCTGGTCTCCCCAAACTTCGACGCATTGAAGGAGGCTCGAGTCGAGAGCGAGGTCCTCGAGAGGTAGAGTTGAACTGCACGAATCCATAGCTTGCTGGCCATTTACTATGGTGGACAGAGATAGAAACTGAATAGCAATGACGCTAAAGATGAAAGAAACGGAGGAAAGCTTCATCTTCTTAATCTCTCTGAACGTAAAGGGAAATAAAATGGAAATGATCAGGATGAATACGACGAAAATGATATATATATAGTAGTGTACGAGAGTGTGTGAGAGGAAACCAGTTGAAAAAATCAATAAATTGTAAACAATTATGCTGTTAGAATTCGTCTTAGTTAGAATAAAGACCTATGTTACATTTAAAAATGGGATTAATTAATAAACATTTTAAATTTCCTATATCGGATTAACCTTTCAAGTTTCAGCTCGTTACTGATTTCGTTTGCCACATTCATTGACTCTTATTAACAGAAATGGCGTTTTCAGACCAAAACATAAAAAATATATATACATACATATATATATGTATATATATAATTTCAATTTTGGGTTACAATGTCAATCAGGGGAGGGATGTAGCAAACGGGACAACATGTGGCACAACATATGAGATAACAAAGTTTTCAACCAAATGTGAATAGGGCATTTTCTAACAATTTTCTATAAAACTAATAAAAATTAACTTTTTAGTGTGGCACTTACTCCACCTAAGGCCATGATTACAGAGGAGTTTTTAAGGAGAGGGAGTCCACTAACACAAAAAAAAATTTTCAAAAACTCCTAACTGAAAATTCACATTCTTCGCTGTTCGCGTGACCCACTAACACGTGGTGGTTTGTAATTGTTTAGTTTTTAATATTTCTTTAATCAGAAAAAAATATCCTAAATGGAGTTAAGTTACAGTCTTGTGTGGGGGGGGGGGGGAGTTAATTAATATATAGCAAATATAACAACATTTGGCACCACATATTGGATAACCAAGTTTTAACCAAATGTACATGGGGTATTTCCCCAATCTTTTTTATAAATATTTTTTTTAATGCGGCACTTGCTCCTAATGCCGACTCTAATTGAGGATAATAGGTGCGACCGCCCTGAACCAATCTAATTGTCTCTTCGTGTTATAATAATTAAAGGTTTCAGTTTTTCAATAATATATTTGTATTTTTTTATTAAATATTTTTTTAGAAAAACTAAAAAAGTTCCAAAACTATTAGATTTTTATTTTTATTATAAATATACAATATATTACTCACAAATTTTTGTAAGGTAAAATTTAGTAAAAATGTAATATAATATAATTTTTAAGGATCCAATTTTTTTTACTCTTAGAGTCCACCACTAGATTGAGCCGGCACTACTTTCTCCACCTAAGGGTTACTCCAACTAAGTCTCACCTAGGTTCACCCCTGGTTACAATAGTTTTAATACTTGGATTCCATTGACAAACAAAAAAAAAACTGTAATATTTGGATTCAACTAATAATAACTTTTACACGCCGCGTTTTCCGGATTTACGGTTCGGGTCTTCTGTATGAGTTAATTCTCGTGGAATTGAAATTCGGTCCGCTTTATATTAATTTTCCGGTTAGCTAAACCAAGCGACCAGGTAACGATGGGCCTTAGTACATTGGTTTTGGGCCCAAATGTTTGGATCCAAAATCGGAGTCGAGGTGGTCTACTCTCCTCCACTGTCAAAGAAGGGTTTTTAGGGTTTCACAGCTTCTTCTTCTTCCTCACACCCCAAAAGATGAAGCTCGTCAGGTACTTTTTCAACTTTTTTTCGCATGGATCTCGTTCCCATTCTTTCAGTGCCTGAGCTGATCTGTGTTAATCGTTTTGTTTCGATTTGGATTGAGTAGGTTTTTGATGAAATTGAACAATGAAACTGTTTCGATCGAGCTGAAGAACGGGACTGTAGTCCATGGAACCATCACTGGTAACTTCTATTTTGGGTTCCTCTTTGTTTCACATTCATAGTAGCTTTAGATTCATTCCCTAGAAGTTTATTTGTTGAAGTTAAAGCTTGGTGATTTGGTTAGGTGTTGATGTGAGCATGAACACTCACTTGAAGACGGTTAAAATGACTCTCAAGGGGAAGAACCCAGTGACATTGGATCATCTAAGCTTGAGGGGTAACAACATACGCTATTACATTCTTCCTGATAGCTTGAACCTCGAGACTTTACTTGTTGAAGACACTCCTCGTCTTAAACCTAAGAAGCCTGTTGCTGGTAATGATGATTCTTTCCTTTTTATAGCTATAAGACTGCTTTTATCAATATTTTCTTTCTTTTCGTATTTAGGGAAGCCTGTTGGACGTGGTCGTGGACGTGGTCGTGGGCGTGGTGGTGCTGGTCGTGGCAGAGGTCGTTAAGGTGAGTGAGTTGAATCTGTAGGAAGAGGAGGAACCCTTTTAGTGTCTTAATCTGTAGGATTGATGCTTGTAAGGAAGTTATTATGTAATGCAACTCTATGGATCAAGAAGATTAAGCTTTTCATTTTATAAGAGCATGTACGAGTAAATAGTTTGCGTGGTTTTGGAGCTCAGGGTTTTTTCATTCATGTGAAAAATCTATCAAAACAAGTTGAAACACTTAGTATAGAAAGAACTGGTATCTCTTCCGTTAGTCTTCTCACAGGATCCTGCAATTAGGTTCGTGGTTGTAGACGGGTTCCCCAACGTAATCTCTGACATTATACCCGTAGGGATCACAAGGGTGGTGATAAGAAGAGGGCACACCGTATCCATAAGACCATGGTGGTTGACATTGTTGGTGACATGGTGGATGACAATGACATGGTTTTGGTTCCTCTTCAGGCTTTTTCTCATCTGTTTTTTTCTCCTCGGGCTTTTCTTCATCTGGTTTCTTCTCTTCTGGCTTCTTGTCTTCCTCGGGCTTGGGTGGTTCAACTTTGTTTACGCTTACAAGCTCTGCACAGGCTACCTTCCTCCTCAATGTGTTGGTTAGACCGATCATATCGACTTCAAAACCAGTTACCTCAATCTGGTTCCTGTGATCACCCTTTATTTCCACAGCCGACACACCTATAAGCCATTACATTAACTCTTTAGACTCAACAAGAATCGATTTCTCTATGGTTTTTGTATCATTGTTACCTTTAAACTGAACCGCGGTCTTCATTGCTTTTGCTCGAGTTTTATCATCAGTCATAGTAACTCTTATTAAGATCTTTTGCTGCACACAATCAGAAAACCTCTTAAAATTCTCAAGAAAAGTTTCTCTCAAACATACACACAAGAGTATCCAAGACATTACTCACATGAGTTTACATATACATACCTTCATGTTCTTGTAATCTTCTTCTCCTTGAGAATCTCTTTGAATGTTTGATAGTTTTTTTTGTTTTGGCTCAGAGATTTGTGGGTCTTTAGATCACAAGTTTGAGGAAATATAAATAAAGGAATGAGTTTATAATTTTTATTTGTTTCATGAGTTATTGTCACGTACCAACGGAATCGTATACTCTGAATTTCGTATTCATATCGTTCTTTACGTGTTTTCTTGATTCTTAGTTGCCGATTGGTACACGCTTATTGTCAACTCTTAAATAATTAAAGACCAAAACCATCGTTATTTGATTTGGTCAAAAGTTAGATTAATTTTTTTTTTAAATATACAGTTGTATGATAGTTTTATATATTTATGGCTCAAGAATGAGTCAATATATGTATAATGATGATTAATAAGGAAGTTTGTTGAATTAATAATCGAGCTGTGATGTAACAATTATGGAGCTAGGGTGTCCAAGTTTTCCATGTCTTGGTCTCCTCTACAATACATGTCTCCCTCTATCTTCCTACTTCATCAAAAAGTAAGATTGTTTTGACTGCTAATCTGTCATCAGTTTGTATTTAATTAAATAATATATGCTTGACTTGCCATATGTATGCTCATAGTCATATTTTTTTCTAGTCTTAATGAAACAGTTAGCTTTAAACTTATACTGTAATTACCATTTTCAACTCTGTGTAGGTTGGCGTTTGGTTACAATCAATGTTTTTGGGAATTGTCACCAGTGTTGGTTTAACACTTATGCAATATACCCTCGGTTTTAAATTAATCGTATGTTTTAGAGTTTTCACATTAATTAAAAAATAGTACATAATATTTTAATTTTCCATGCATTATTTTTGTTAAATATTTCTCATAATTTTTAACTAATAAACATTTTGAAATTTGCAATTTATCATTAATTAACACATTAAAAATACAAAAATGTATTTTTTTGTAACAATTTTTTTCTAAAACATGAACTTTTTTCGGAACGGAGGATTAATATATATGTATAAAATATCACACAAACTTTTCAAAACTAATTTAACTCCATTATTAATTATTAATAATTTTATGAAGTTAATTGTATAGTAGTATTTGTTAATATTATCACCAACATTTTAACTATAATCAATCATAATTTACCAAAATCAATTGTTAACACAAAATTTCACATTTAGAAATAATATTTTATATAATTTTATTAAAATTTATTTGTAAACATACTTTGTATTTATTTAATAATAAAAATAATTGTATCAACATTAGTATTGTTTATAGAAATTCATGGATCCATGCAAGGTGAGGAGATTTATCCAAAACTTTGGTTGAGAAATTAGAAGATTGTCCACTATCACCGTGACTCTTCAACCGCGAAAGAGATAACGCTACTAATAAGAGCACCATTACTTGGACTGAAGTTAATTCTCTATTATCCACGGTGATAATTGTTGCTTCTGATTCTAATTACAATGATATAGTGTTAGAACTCAAAAGTAAGGGGTACAATTTGTTTGTGTGTACGATCTGATGCAAAACAATCATCAACACATCGTTTTCCTAAAGGATAATGACATACACAGTTGCACGAGTTTTTCTTGGTATGTAATTAAATTTGTTTTTATTTAATTCAACGACGACAAGTGTATTTTTTTTAATTAATTTAATTTCTATGTTATAGATTAATGGAGCATGAAGTTCATCAAAGCAGCAAACACTAAGTAACATGTGGGTATGATCTTAATATTCTACTAATCTGCCTAAATAGTGTTGTTATTACAGCCTGAAACAAAAAAAAAAAATTATGTCATTATTACTCTCATCTCACTTGAAACAAGAAGATGATTTGTTTTTGTTTTAGTCATATTCATTTTTAATGAAGCAATAAGCTTTAAACTTATACTATAATTAACATATTCAACTTTGTGGAGGTTGGCGTATAATGGGATTTGGGATTTGTCACAAATAAGTATAATCATATTAAACATTTAACTATAACAATTTAACATTTAATCTTCTTAACCAAATAGAATGTATAATCATATTAAACACATCATATCTCTTTGGAGGATCATTAACCAATATATGCCTCTGCACTTGCTTCACCCCCTCGTATAGTTTCCTGTACCGATCTTCCGGTATATCCATCAATATCCTTTTCAGTTCCGGTATTTCCTTAACCGAAACCGAAACCGAAAATTTCTCCCAATTCAAAACATCACTAAACGGCAAAACATAATTCTCCGAGATAAGAACCGGTACACATCCACTGTATATCGCCTCCGGTACTCTCGGGCTAGCCACCTCGTGACCGCTCGGGCAAATACAAAACCGGCTTTTCCTCATCATCTCTTTGTAATCTAATTCACCCGGTAGATCCTCGTAAACCAGAATGTCTTTATCCTTTTCTTTCCAGTGGTTTAGAAGAACCGGACGGATTTTTCCATGTGATTGTCCAGCAAAGAAAGCCAGTGTGGTACGAGAGATTGGGTCTAAACCGCCGGTTAAGTTGTTTATTTCTCCGGTTTGTAAATTGATTTCAGGAAATGGAGCGTCTTTCTCCGGATTGAAATATTCTGATATATTGGCGTTACATAATACTCTTATGGAATTGAAAAATAGCTTCTTTACGTACCATGTTGCCCTATGTCCCTGTAACAATATAATTGAATGTGAAGTGAGCTTATTACACTAAGGCACGACTTTGATTGTGACCAAATCATTTTAAACCACACTAACAAATAAAACAAGAACAACTTACCCAGTCATGGCAAGACAACATGAAGTGATCAAAACCATCACTTGTGTTCCAATACGGATATTTCCTGGAAATAATCTGAACATAGTCGACGATGACACGTTCCAAGACAGCCTTGTCTCGAACAACCGGGTCGAAGAGGTGGTGAAGTATCATGACAACACTAAAAGGTAAGAAGTAGACATGAGCCTTGTCGGGATCTCGAGTTCGATACTTAAGGACATCGTGTTCCATAAAGTTTAGGAACAATCCTTCCATGGAGTATATGTCTTTACAAAGACCATAGTGAAAAATTGGTGGCTCTCCTTCTTCATAAACGTATATCTTAAACATTTTCTCCATAAGAAGATAGCTTCTGTGACAAGGAAAGATGTTAATATAGGGTAACTTCTTTGACAAAAATATAGACGTGTAAGTATAAAGTTACCGATGAAATGCATAAGGGTTCCGGTAAATGTCACCATGAGGAACATAGTCTTCATCACTTAGGGAAGATGATGATGATGATGATGATGTAGAATTAGGGTTTAATTGAGCTTCTCTGATCAAAGCCCTCGCGGTTGCTAGTTCTGCTTCTACTTTCTTGTCTCTTTTCCAGGATAAAGAACCTTGATTTGATCCGTTTCTCTTCTTTTTTTCCTACAATATATAAAGCAAAACATAGTTCTTTGTATTCACTATATTTTAATCAAATTACTAGACACTGATTATTTGCATGTGCATGCATCTACTTTAACGTGTGTGTTTTTTTTGGGTAATTGAAGTTACATCATATGGTACTTTAAACATAAAATGGTAGTTAGAAACATGTCAAAATCAAGCCGGATATAAAATTTAGGAGGTGATAAACATTTTTAAATTAATTTTCATAAAATAATCAACAATTCGAAGCCATACAATCTACATATAATTTTTTTTTTTATTCTAAATATAATCTATTCTTTTTTTTATATCTATAGATTATATATATAATCTATACATAATCTATTCTATTAAAACATAAATATAATAAATTGATAAATGTTTAATCCAACTATTTATTATTCATGTATTATTTCTTTATATTAATAATACTAAGTTACCTATATTATTGATAAATGTTTAAACACAAATATATTATAGAAAAAATATAAATATAAAATTGAATTTCTCAAAAAGCTTTAAAACCAGAAATATATTCGTCTTTTTAAAGGAAAGGTCGGAATCTAGTATTTCTATGAAAACGAATGTTTTATTCGGTTGTGGATTGGTCAAAATTGAAGGTTTTTTTTTCCTGTTTCTATTTACTTTTGTATTTATAAGATGTAGTAGTTTTCCAAATAAAACAACAATATTTTAGAATTATAAGGAAAACTCCGTGTACATAGAAACACAACATAAACATTCAAAGTGAAGTTTGGAACATACAAACTATAAATGTGGATGAAAGGGAATAAAAGATTGACATATATACCGTGATGAAGGCAGAGGAGAAGGAAGAGGTCCATAGTGAAGATGATGATGTTGAAAAATAAAGATGATGAGATGTGTTTGGATCCTTTGCAATGAAAATGGCAAAGACAACAGCGAAAGTGGCAAATGCCAAGAGAAAGGCGTTCAAGTATTTTGGAATGTAATCTCTCATACCTTAATTTCACTTTCTGTTTCCTATTTCATTATTATGTTTTGTGACTATGTGTTTGCGAATGAGAGAGAGAGATGATGCTGAAACTAAGGAGATCTTGACCGGGTGAGCTAAATAAAGAGAGTCATTTGCTCACCACACGACTTAATGACTTCACATTGTCCATTCATGAATAGTTACCAGGATGTAAAATATATACTCCTTGTTTTTTGGTACCTAATAAAATTATTTCTCATTCTTTTTCCTTTATTAATTTGGTTTCAGTTTCTTTTTATCCGATTAATGTGGTTCACATTTGTTTTCAAGATTTTGGATTCTAGGATTTGGGGTCTCTTCAAGATTCAAAATATCATTTTTATGTAATTTTAAGCTTTTGATAAAGGAACCAAAATTAGGACGGTTTCAGAAACTTAAGTCTATATTCAAGTAGGAAAAAAAAAGATTTCATCTATAAGTCTAGACTAGAATTTGAATCAGATCAATTATAAACAGTGACAAAATAAGTTTTTTTTTATAGGGATCAATACTAATACATTAATACAATAGTGTTGAAAATTATTTACTGTTAAAGTTTATCTTAGAAAATGTAGATACACCCATTTTATTTTATTTCCTATCAAAAACTTAAACTTAAAATAATTGTATTATTGATATAAACCCACAAATAATATATTCTATAAGTTCTAGTTTTAAATTTAATCAAATACGAAAAGAAAAATGGGTATGAAATACTTTTATAAATCTATATTAATTCATAATCAGTGTCCTCTTTAGTTGAAATAACTAACACAAAAAGTCCACAAATAATGTGGGCCGTTAGATTATAGTCAGTCCGGTCCGTTGACGAAACTAGAACGCCATGAAAAGTAATGTGGCCCCCCGATTTGTCTTTTTATTTCTTCTTCTTCTTCCTCCTCGGTGTGTTTCCTTTCATTTTCAAAATCAATGGCGATAAACGCTGTTCGATTGCCGGCGACTCAGGTTCACGGTGAAATCTCCGGAAACCTTTCACCATCCCATCTCAATCCAAACGCATTCAGCTGCGGATCTTCGAAGCGGTGCCGTTTCGTATACGTAGCTAGGCGTTTGCTTGGATTAGCATCGACTTGTTGATGTTTTTTTCTTCTTTAATGTTCTGTCTGTTTTTAAATTATTAGAGCCGTTATCATCAAACCAGCTCGTGGAAACTGTCTCCAACGCTCCCGTGTTCGTGTAGTGTAGCCTATCAGGTAATAAAACAGAAACGTGTCTACTTGAATCGTATCTGAGAATGTTTTATTAGAGAAGAGTAAATTGAATGATGAATGCATGTATAGGGAGTAAGAGGTGCGTACAGCAGCTGACAAGGCATATCCTAATTGTGAAGCTGTTCCCTGCGAAGAGTTTGACACTGCATTTGAAGTAGGGCTAAACGTTTTTATCCCAAACCGAAGTAACTACCTAAACTGAACCGAAACTGAATCGAAGAAACTGAAACCGAATCCGAGTAGGATACCACATGCTTTTGTGGATTTGCCTTTTTACCATATTTTATCCCTAGAACTAACAGACTTTTTTTTTTTTTGCTAAACTGTAAATATCATAAATGAATAGAAGATTTTACAAAGCAAGATCTTAAGTCTGAGCCATCTTGGCAAAAAAATAAAAACAAGATGGATCACAATTTAAGCAACAAGAAATCAAATTATCTCAACCACATAACCATAAGAGAATCAAAATGTTTTATGCGCCTCCTTGCTGAGATGATGTTTCTTAGCTCTTTATCAATGCCATAGAAAACAGTTGCAGCCGGGATAGATATTTGATTGTAGACGAGGTTGTTCCTCTGCTTCCAAAGGTGGTATACAACAGTTTGAACCGCTAGCTTTCTTAACAAAATTAACTTTATAGATGATGCCGCTCTGATCCAAGACAAGAGCTCCGACCAGTCAGCGAACATTGCTGTTGGTGGTTGGCATCTGATAAAAACCTCCAAACGTCTTGGCTGTACTCACAGGATAGCAGAAGATGATCCCTGATTTCTTCAAGGTTGGAACAGAAAGGGCAATTGGCTGAGACAGGTAAGCCCCACGCCGCAAGTCTTGATCTTGTTGGCAACCTGTCATAGTTTGCGATCCACATAGTGAAGCTCAGCTTCGGGATTGCTCCTTTGAACCACACTACATCCGCCCAGTGTTTGATATTTTGCCGCGGTCTAAGCATTCCCCACGTTGTGGAGGACTTTTTAAGGTGAGATATCTCCTATTGTGTCTTCTCTAATATCTGATGCACAACGTTACTTTGATCTTCATGTAGAGAAGTGTAGTTTTCTCGTTTGAGGAAGGGCCTGGAGCAAAGCACTTGCTGTGTTTGATTTATCTTTCAAAATCCATGTCACTATGCTTTCCTCTTACTATATTTTTTTATGATAAACAAAGTTTTTTTTGTTTTCCTTTTTGAGGTTCTTTTTCACCAAATCTTGAAACCTCAAACATTTGAAAGAGCCTTTTGGATTCTGGTATAAAAGTGTTAGGTTGGGTTAGGTCAACTCATGAGATGATCTCCTTAAGTCACACAGCTAATGATGTCCTCCTAGGAGTGGGATATTTAATATTTATTAATGATTTAAGTTTTGATTGGTGGGAGAGGAAGCATACAATAAAGAATAAAATTAAAGTTGGTGTGAAGTTCATAGAAAGGCACTAATGAATTAAGTACTAATAAGATAGTTAATGTTATCTTAAGGAAAATAAGTGAAGTGTCATCAGCTGCCTCTAATCTAAGCTGGTGGTTTTATATTCGAGAAATAAGAATACGATGTTCTTTTTTTGGTACTAGACTTCGGATCGTCCTAGAATCATATCTAACTAACATATCAGCATCATATTCAACTTGTTACCCAATCTCTCAGTGCAATCTTTACCTTTTTGTGTTTCATTATTGTTGTATTTTTAAGTTGTGTTGTTAGTAAATATCCAAATAAGGTTCGTGCTGCTTTCTAGAAATAAGTTATACAGTTGTTACATCATTCGTTTTGCTAAACACTAAGCATAATCTTAGCCCACCAAACAAAAATGTAGAGAAAAAAAATTCAAGATATTTGAGCAATATGGTTTTCAGGTGTGATTAAAGTATGATGCTTTTAGGGGAAATTTCAGTTTTATCATAAATTTATTATCACTTTTTAAATTTACCATTAATGAATGATTATTTTTAAAAATATTCTAAATTCATGATGAAAATAGACTAAATTAATTTTTTAAAAATATTTATAAAATATTTGATATTCAACCCACTTTTTTAACATTAACTTCTAAACAATAATCACTAAAGTGATACTTGTAGTATTTTTAGTAAATTTTCATACTTTTATAACATTTGTTTTCTGAAGTTTCTAAAAGCTACATTTGTTTTCTGAAGTTTGTAAAAGCTATATAGATGGAATTTATCAAGAGAGAAATCATTCAAATAATTTTTTATTCTGTTTAAACCTTTTTTACACAAGTCAAATAGGATCATCGACCATGCCTCTAGCTGAAACTCTTTTTTATCTAAATCAGTTATTAGTTTTGATTCTTGCATGAGAAAGAAATGAATTTGTTTACATTTGTAAATAAAAAGTATTATTATAATGAATATTATATGCCCTTTTACATCACAATAATATCTGAATGGTCTCATAGTTAGACAGACGACGTATCTAACTTTGTAGTATATCTGAGAGAGAAGCCTTCTTCTGATTCGTCTAAAAAGCATAGAAAAAGCGAACCATTTGAGCCACTTGGTACGTTCCAACAGGTCGCTAGTGCAACGCGCAGTCTTATGACAGAACATAAACTCCTTTTTTTTTTTCTTACTATTATCCGTTCTTTTAATAATATCTGTCGGGACCATAAAAAGTTTCTTTATTTCACTATTAATACGTACAGGGACCCACCATACCTTCCACAAAAGTTTTTTTTTGGTACTTTTTAAAAATAAATAAATGAATATTAATAAAAAAAGGATTAGGCACTTTTGAAAGCAGCCTACATGTCTCTTTGCAGACACACCCCACACCCATCCTCTATCCATTCATTTTTCTCTCTTTGCGTTTTTTTTTTCTTTTGTTAGAGAGACATAGAAGTTTTGGGATTATCAGCTCTGTTGTTAAGGATTTGTGGTTCAACTTGAGAAGATAGTTCAGAAGATCTTTTTTTTTTAAATATAAACTGTGAGTTGTTCCTCTTCTCTCTATGTTTTCTTTTGATTATTCAGTTTTAAACTTGTTTGGATGAGGATGATTATGAATTTATGATAATTGTGATCACTATAAGTCAGTCAAGCAAAAGAACTGTAGATTTACTGATCTGGGGGTTGAAACTTAAGTTTATATTATTTTTTATTTGATCTTTGATTATTTTCTTTTGTTGGTTTTAAGCTCTGACTTGTGTACTGATTTGTTATAGTAAAATCTCATTAAATAAGTTTCTTTCCGTTTTTATGCTTATTTTGTTATGAAGTTTCCACCTATTTATATTCAGATATGTTTGACTTTTTTTTACAGCAGAAGTTGGATTTGGTCAGGGTAAGTGAAAGAAGATGGGTTACATGTGTGACTTCTGTGGTGAACAAAGATCAATGGTGTACTGTCGATCCGATGCAGCCTGTCTCTGCCTCTCCTGTGACCGGAGTATTCATTCAGCCAATGCATTGTCCAAACGACATTCTCGGACACTTGTCTGCGAGAGATGCAATGCGCAGCCTGCTGCAGTTAGGTGTGTTGAAGAAAGGGTTTCACTCTGTCAAAACTGTGACTGGTCAGGTCACAACAACAGCAACGCCAATTCTTCTTCGTTGAGTTATCACAAGAGACAAAGCATAAGTTGCTATTCTGGTTGCCCTTCAAGCTCAGAGCTCGCCTCTATCTGGTCTTTTTGTTCAGACTTAGCTGAACAATCCGTTTGTGAACAAGAAATGGGTATGATGAATATAGACCATGATGGTCACACCAACCAAAACTGTAATGAGGATAAGAAAGATGTCATCGTTGGCTCCTCTTCAAGGCTTGAAACCAGTTCTCCAGCACATGCAAACTCATCGTTTGCTATGGTAATACTCTTTCCGTTTCAAACTAAATATTATTGTTGTTGTAGAATAAAATTTAGTTAGAAAATAAATGTAATTTTATAAATTAAGTCAGGTCTTTTCCATTAGATTATCTTTTTCTCTAATTAAATTAAGGAAAACAAAAAATGGTCATTTATATAGTCAAATAAGAAAAAAATTGAATATATATATATAACTAGTTTTTAAATGTTGAAACCAAATGAGTATTGTTTTCATGGATATGCTAATTTACTTGTGTTGCTTCCATGGTTTCACCATCTTGTTACTAAATAGTTCTTGTGTGTTTATGGTTTGAAGGATGTTGGAGTGTGTGAAGATGACTTTTATGAGAACTTGTGTATGGATGGAGTTGACTTGGCACTTGAGAACTATGAAGAGCTCTTTGGGACAGCATTTAACGCCTCAGGACAGCTCTTTGGACAGTGTGGAATCGATAGTCTTTTCCAGAAGCATCATCAAGCAGCTCCTGAGGTATATCTTCTTTTTTTTTGCATCTTTGTGTGATTCTATTCTAGTGATGATCTTGTTCTTGTCTTAATCCAGGGAGGGAACTCAGTGCAGGCAGCTGAGAGCAATGATTCATTCATGAGTTCTAAAACCGAGCCAATAATTTGCTATACATCGAAGCCAGCACATTCAAACATATCTTTCTCAGGAGTCACCGGAGAAAGTTGTGGTGGAGATTTACAAGAATGTGGTGCATCATCGTCCATGCAGCTCTTGGGGGATCCACCATGGTATCCTCAAACATCAGTGACTCGTAATAACGCGGTTATGCGTTACAAGGAAAAGAAGAAGGCTCGCAAGTAAGTGTCCCTTGTACATGAATCATATGAATCATCACTGAACTAAGTGTGCATGGTTTTCTAAATGAGACACTATTCGCGTTACATACAGGTTTGATAAGACAGTGAGGTATGCTTCTCGCAAAGCAAGAGCTGATGTGAGACGGCGTGTAAAGGGGAGATTTATCAAAGCTGGTGAAGCTTATGACTATGACCCACTCACTCCAACCAGAAGCTATTGAATGATTCTCTATGAAAGGTAAACCTTTGGTAGATACTAGGAGATAGGTTTTTCTTTTTGACTTTATGGAGAGAGTTTTGAAGTCAGGAACTTGGAAACTGTGAAAAACAAGACTACTCTCTCTCTCTCTCTCTCTCTCTCTGGTTTGAGAAGACACTACTAAACTGATGGTCACAGAAGATTCATTCTTGTTCAGAGGGATCATTCTCTGCTGCTTCAGGGGTTACACGGATCATGGCTCCATGATTTCTGTTCTTAGCAGGGAGATTTAGGGTGAAGTGTAAACCAAAGTGATTGTATATGACTGTCTTTTCCATTTGTATGTATGCTCATAAAATGCTTTTCTGTTTTACACTCTTGTCTTGTAAATTAAAGACAGTTATTGAACAGTTTGCCTGAGGTCTCCTCCTGTATCTGGCTGGACTTCAAGAGGTTCGCTTAGCCTCTAACACAGCTTATTGAACTTTGATTATAAGTACTAAAGGCAAAAACAGTAGCTTTCATTCAAGATGACTTTTTATATATGAATTTTTAGGAAGTTCACAACTATGCATGCATAGCCAGCCATTACATTCATTAAAAGTTTTCTTATATATTTGAATTGAAAGATTAACAAAAACAGGGATCAACCTTGAGACGCGATCAAGAAAAGTTTGTCGAAATTTGATTGCTGGCCCGGATTTGAAAACAGTGACCAAAAGGCCAAGAAAAGAACGAAGAGTCTTCAGATACAGACTCAGGCAGCAAAGTTCTTTTGGCTTTAGCTCATAAACTTATAAAGAGAGAGCTAAAAAACTAAGAAAGCAAAAAATTTTGCTAAAAACCATAGGAAACAAAAAGATATAGAAACACCAAAAACACTTGATTCATAAAAAAAATAATAATAATACCTTCCCCCCCCTATCCCTTTTATAATCCTCTTGTCAATCCCTTCATGCTTCATAGCTTCCTCTCTTCAGTAATTTGTTAAAATGGCACACACACAAACACGCAAGTCAACGAAACCTGCACCATATCTTCCTGCTTTCTTTTGGAGATTATCTTCTTCTTTTACTTTTCTTTTGTACTTCCTGTTTCAGTAATTACTTGGCCAATTCATCTGTGTTTGCTGAGGCTGTTGGAATACGTTTGGCCCAGGTGCAACCATTTCTGCTCCACCAACACCACCTTGAGACTGTTGTAAGAGCTGATGATGAACTCCTCCTGCTGTCACCGCTTGTCCCGGATGATACATACCTGGGAATGTGACGTGACCAGCTTGTGCTGGAGCGTAAGTTACGTGTTGCCCATGGTGCTGTAAACCGTAGAAAGAGCTTGGCACATCTCGTCCTGGTCCAGCAATCCATACTGGCAATGCTTCACTCTGCAGAATAATATCCCTCAATGTAAAGAACTCACAACGGAAGGGAAACTTTGAGAACCGGATTGTGTTTATAGAGGGGAATACATTACCTGTTGCCCTGTTGTGTTGTAGCCATTGTTTTCCTTCAACTGCAAGGTGTTGAGATCCTCATTGGAATTTGAATTCCCAGCTGAAGCAGCAGAGGTAGGGTTATACCCTGCCGGGAAGGAACCATATGATGGTCCGTAACCACCAGGCATACCAACATGAGTCAAGTTTCCTGTGTTAGTCCCGGGCTTGTAATGAGGAAGTGTGTATTTGCCTCCCGTTGCGGCTCCAGGAGGTGGAGGAGTATGATATACACCGCTTGCCTGAGGTTGCTGAGCAAATGCACCATTGCTTAAGAATGGGTGCATTGTCGGGAGAGGTGGATAGAATGGGGAGAAGTAGTGTCCATACGGCATGTAGTTTGGTGGATAATGTGACATATGTAATCCAGGGGGCCGGAAAACAGGAACAGGCTGCTGCGTGACAGGTATAGAGCTCTGCATCAGCCCAGCAGCCTGAGTTGCTAGTGGTGTTGGACTAGCTGTCGACAGCACTAAGTTGTTTCCACCCTGCAAATAAACATGTTTAAGCATTTCAGACACAAAAAAACTGATATTATATGTTTGCAACAGATATATCCTTGACCTTGCTAACGTCTCATAATGCATCCAAGTGGGTGGTATGTCAAATTTTACTACAAATGATACTATTGTTGGAAGACTGAATGCGATGATAAACAAAAATAATTTCGGAACAACATTTAGGCCAAAATAGCAAGGAGTGGAATGGATTATATAATAAACAACTAGCCCAAAAAATTGCCCTAACCTCTTGCATGGTTTGAGATGAATGCGGAGGCAATACTGTAACATTCCCATTAAATTTGGACGCAGCAAAGGGAGAAACACGACCTTCACTGTCAGGGCCTGGGCGGTAGAATTGAGCATAGTAACTCGCTGTATCAAATGGCTGCTGAACCTTCAAGCAACAAAAGTAAAGGTCATTTAAAATGACAATATAAAGATAGGCATAATTAATGGTTTAAGGCGATCAAGCATATGGCAGCTTAGAAAGTTGATTAAAATAATTTTGAAGGCATACCACAAAATTGGGAATACGAAGGGCATCACGTGCTTGAGGGTCAGCATTCTCAAATTGTGGAAGTTGGCTCCCAGGAGCTGGAGGAACTAGACCGATCATATTACTTGGAATGTGGTCAAGAGAGTTTTGATTGCCTTCGGTCTCCAACATATTCTCTTGCTTGGAGACATCATACTCTGGAGCTGCATTTGTTGCGGTAAAACCTTCACCAGCCATATCATTTGGAACTTGTGAAGGAGACTCAGAGTAAACATTGTTGTCCTCATCCTTTTCTGTCGAATGGACAGTTGGGTGACTGAACTCATGATAAAGAAACAAAAATTTAGGCACTGTTAATATGTCTTCATTCACAGTTTCAAGACATCAAAGTAAAGAAATTTAACAGCTACAAATGATTTATAAAAAACTGGTTTCTGCTCCAAACTTGAGAGATAAAAGCAGGAAGTTGTTTCTAGAAACAAAACCCAATTAGCCTAGCCACTGACACTATTAGATCAACTGGCAGCCTACAGCATGTCAAATATATACCTAGCGAACTACACTAGGAATTTTTATTTACCTATTCCACACAGTAATCGATTATTAACAACTCTTTCCAACTTCATATCACTCTAAACTGAGAATTCTTAGTCGCTCAGCAGCAATAATAATAATCGACAAAGTAGAGAAAGGTATACCTAAATTCCTCCTGTTCAAAACTTTCTTCAACTTCCGGCGAATTCTGAGAGAGAGGTACAGATCTTTTTTCGTTCTCTGGAAAAGCTACAGAACTTGATGTTATAGAAAAGCCAGCATCAAAGCTTCCAAAGCTAAACTTGGTTCGTTCAGCCTCTGGAACAAGGATATGGTTTGGAATAATAACATGCTGACGTTGGATCTGCAAGTCTTCAAGCTGCGTCTGCAATGTACCCTCTGCAGAAGGGACAACATCTTCAACAGATTTTTCACTGGCTTCACTAGGAACTACAAGAGTTTCAGTTGCAGCTGATGCACCAGAACCCTGAGTAGTGTTATGGTTCCCTGGCTTCGGTTTCCATTCCTTACCTAGTAACACGCATCCATGATGATGTCAGAAGATTGCCAATGTTTAATATTCACAGATAGTAGACATATGGTACTGCGGAAACAAATGAATCATCGTTACCTCTTTGAGGACCAACAGTTTGATGTGACCGATTACTGTAGTTAGAGGAAGGCCGGCTACCCGTGCTGTTGCTATGAGATGAAACAGGCCTCGGAACATAAGCGTCATTCACGGCAGTCTTCACAACCCCACGAGCTCTGTTATGGAATTTGCTTTCTCCGATGTGTTGTTCATGTGCTGTTTGCGCGCTCACAGATTTGGGATTTGAAGAAGTGAATCGAACCTCCGAGGAGGATGGGCGAGGGAGCGGCAAAGAATCAACCGACTTCTGCTCAGTATGCACATCATTAACGCCCAATGCTACACGATTTTTGCTGGATTCAACATTAATGCTGTTTGAGAGGGCTGAAGATCCAGTAGCTTTGCCTTGTCCAGAACGAGCTGGTCGGTTGGAAGGATGATGAACATCAGAGCTTCCTGATGTCAAATTAACAGAACTTTTATCCATCACAGCTGAATGGCTGTCAACAGTTAAAAAACAAAATCATGGGTAAGTTCATATACATGGTACATCCGTGCTGGAAGAAAAAAGGCCCACTCCTACTAGTGTCATACAGAATCAATAAAAATGATACGTGATAGGGATTTGTGCTATAGGATGATAATCACCTTGACACTGCATTGTCTTTAGTTTTTGTTTCTTGAGAGGTTGAAGCTGATGGATCGGTGACCTGCTTAGGACCATTTTCTTTTCTGAAAGAATTCTTTGCACCAGCACCATCTGATTAGAAGTAAACATTCACAACAGAAACTTTATCAACGATTGAAATGTTCAGAAAGTAACAGAGTCATAAACAGGTGTAGTATGTCCTCTGAAGAAAATCAGGCAATAATACGTTTTAAGTAAACATAACAAACAGGCTTGTGACCGCAAGTAACCATCTTATAGAGAAGACTAATGATGTATATTAAGAGAAGCAACAACGTAAACATTGAGTTCATATGATTAGTGTTTACCATGTGATGAATGACGAGAAGAGGAATTCATCCGACCACCCCTGCCACCACGGCCTGAGCCACCAGATCTCCATTGTGATTCCACAAAATCCTTGTTGCTAAGGTTCTGTTAAATTTACTAACATCGTCAATCACCATGTCACAACATATGCTGTTTAGTGCATTAAACCTACGAACTAGACCAAAAGAAGTGCAAAAATCACATACCTCTTTTCTCTTATCACGCTTCTTTTTAACCTCAAGGAATGGATCTGCAGAGTCACGTACCGTTTTTAATTTAGTTCAGAGCATAGTATAGAATAATTGCTCAATAAAACAAAACTTAAAACAAATCCTAGAAACCGTCTCCAAACTACATGATATTCATACACAAGCATTGACTAAATACACCGTCTTAAAATCCTGATGCAACTGAGTTCCATCGATAGATCCATAGACATGGGCTACAAAGAGCCCAGGATATGTGAATTGCTAAACAATAGAATTAATCTACAACACACCACCAGTCATTGAACAAGTAGTCCCCCCAGACAAACCACTTCAGATAACTTTCACTTAGAAGCTAAGTAACCTTGTCTCTCTCTCTCACACACACACCACTAGTGGATATAAATTGATTCTCACGCATATTCTAAATCAAATCCTGAACTTTTTGTGGAAAAACGGTTATAAGACAATATCAAAAACACAACTAGAGGCAGCTTTTATAACCGAACATAAGAACAGGCGACGAGAAGACAAATCAGAAGCTAAAACCTAAGTTAGGACCAAAAAAAAACAAAAAAACCCCAAAATCGAAACCTAAAATTGAATCGTGTGGATCCGTTAATCGAATACAAAGGATTGAAGATCAAATATACCCTGAAGAAGAAGGCGCTGAGTAGCCTCATCGGGATTCATATTGCATTCAAGGAGCATTGCGTGAATCTCATCCTCACTGTAGTTCCCAGCAGTGATCTCTTTGATAGTCAGAATCGTCTTCCGAGTCTTCGCCGGAATCGAAACCCTAGCACCACCACCACCGCCCACCATCCTCACTCTTTTATGCCGCTCTTCGCTTCTGTTATAACGCGAATCGAATCTGGGACCAGGACCAAAAGAGGTCACGGTGCCTATACGAAAACGCGAGTGATGGAATCAGCAGAGGAGAGGAGAGGAGAGGATTGGGATTTGGAAGAAGAGGGGGGGCGAGAAAGTGATTTTAGAAAAGCGTAGGGCTCTTCTCTGTTTTATATTATGTTTTTGGATTAATCCTTTTCCTCCTCACTTAATTTTTTTAATTATTAAAATTCATGAATCTTAATTGTTTATGATTATTTTTTTTAATGATGGCGTTGAGTTTTTTAACCGGTTCTAAAATATGATGGGAGGCTTAAAGTCATAAAGTAATAATTTAACAATAATTTTCACAATTGTCTTTTGTGTTTTAAATAGTTTATACTTTTTACACACAAGATTAAATTCAAATCCAATAAAGTATAGTACAAACTGTTCTTTTTAGAATTATATTTGAAAAAAAAATTATAATGCTAATAACCGAAAGATTATAGTATTTTTGTTAAATTTTAGATGAATTTTTTATATTTTAAATAATATAAATTAGATTTTTCATTGGTTGTGTATTACCTATCCGTAGTTTTAAGGTTTAGCACTAGTTATAAATGTTTATTTTATCTTTAGTAAAAAAAATGCTAGGGAGAAAGATCAATGTTTATTACTAGTTGTTGTTTAAAATAAAAAATACAAATTTGTTCATATTTTTTTGGTAAAAAAGTTTGTTCATATTATTAAAGATAATTCTTAATATATGTTGCTGAAGAGAATTATGAGGATATTCCCTCTAATACTTTTTTTCCAATAAATCCGTTCCACTTTATATAAAAAGTTGATAAACAATTGTATTATAGCTGTATAAAGTTATCCAAAAGCAAAAATTTTATTTCACAGCAAAATATTCAATGAATGTATCCACAAAAAATATTTAGAAGCCTAAGCAAAAATTGCAAGTTTGGTTTTCCTCTAATAAATAAAAGGGTTTATAGTGATTTAAACCTCCAACTATTTTTAAATCGGAAAGAAAACCTTCTACTAAAATTTTATGTTTTTAAACCTTCAACTATTAAACCGTTAATGTCGTTAACCCTCTGTTAACAAAATCGTTTTATCTGAACGGAGACCCGTTAAATTGAAACGCGGCGTTTCAAGAAATGCTTAAAATCAACGAATATTTTAGTGATTTAAACCCTCAACTATTTTTAAAATCAGATGGAAAACCCCCAACTAAAATTCTATGTTTTTAAACTCTCAACTATTGAATCTTTAATACCTTTAACCCTCCGTAAATAAAATTATTTTTTATGAATGGAAGCCCGTTAAACTGGATCGCAATATTTTATTTAATCACGGAAACAACACAAGATGCCTAAACCCTTTTTTATCACCGGGCATGAACAATCACGATTATCCCCAAATAAAAAGAATAGGATTCTTCTTCTTTTTTAAGAACCATAGAAAATGAAATAAGTTAAAAATCTCTGTTGTTTCTAATATTAATTATTTCTTTCATGTGCATTTATTTATCAAAAGGGAAAATTTGGAACGTTAAGTAACTTAGGTTATCAATCTCTTCACACTCTTTATCAAAAAGATGAACATGAGAGAAAATAATTATGATTACAAACAACAAAGTTTTTTTATTTATCTCACATCCAATGGTTTTTGAAAAAGATAAAATACCCTTTTATTTGGGGATGAATGGTGAATGAATTTTTCCCATTGATAAAGAGTGTTTAAGAATCTCATGTCGTTTTTGTAATAAAATGAAACAATGCATTCTTCATTTAAAAAATATTTTTACGTAAACTTAAAGACATTAAAAGATTAATAATTGAGGGTTTAAAAACATAAAATTCTAATTTGGGTTTTTCCAACCTATTTAAAAATAGTTGAGGGTTTAAATCACTAAGATATTCGTAAGTATCGCATGTCATTTTCAAGTTAACGGGTCTCCGTTAAAATAAAACGGTTTTGTTAACGGAGGGTTAACGACATTAACGGTTTAATAGTTGACGGTTTAAAAACATAAAATTTTAGTTGAAGGTTTTCCATCCGAATTAAAAATAGTTGGAGGTTTAAATCACTATAAACCCTAAATAAAATAAACTTTCGCTGCACGTTGCATACATGGACAGTCAGTTTACTTGTCCCCTAAGAGTCTTAGATCCAAACCCAAACCAAACCAAATAACCAAAACCAAACCGAACCAAACCGTATTGATGAATCTTACCGCTAAACAAGTGTGCATAGCCACTCGTCTTCTCTGTTCTCACTTTCGCTTTCTCTCCCCTCTCCAATGGCGAAAGCTTCGAACTTTCTGCAGTCAACACTCCTCCCATCTTCCTCTCCACTCCGCAAGCTCCATACCCAACCTCTAACCCTCTCTTTCCCACCTCTTCTGGCGTCCAGATTCCGTCCGGGAATCCACTGCTCTGTTTCGGCCGGCGAGACCACAAAACGATCGGTGGAGGAAGTCCCTGACATATCATGGGGCTGCGAGATAGATTCAGTAGCGAACGCCACTTCTCTTCAGAGATGGCTCTCCGATTCAGGCCTCCCCCCGCAGAAAATGGCTATCGACAAGGTTGACATCGGAGAGAGAGGACTCGTCGCGTCTCAGAATCTTAGAAAAGGAGAGAAGCTTCTCTTCGTTCCTCCTTCTCTAGTCATCAGTGCTGACTCCGTAAGCTCACAAAAGCTTTGAACTTTGTAAGAAAGTCATGAGCTTGCTTTCATGAATTTGAATGTCTAATATTGCAAAATTGAGGTGTAGGTGTGGACCAACGTAGAGGCTGGTGAAGTGATGAAACGTTATGATGTACCAGATTGGCCTTTGCTAGCCACTTATCTTATAAGTGAAGCAAGTCTTCAGAAAGATTCAAGATGGTTTAACTATATCTCTGCTCTTCCCAGACAACCTTACTCGCTTTTATACTGGTAACTTTGTTTTGCTGAACTAAACTATTCTTTCCACTTGATAGTCTCAGCCTTTTTGTAATATTTTCAGGACTCGGACAGAACTTGATATGTACTTGGAAGCTTCACAGATTCGAGAACGAGCAATTGAAAGAATCACCAATGTTGTTGGAACGTGAGATATTTTATTCTCAACCGCTAGATATTGCGTTCTCAAGTCCTGGAATCTTTGTTTGTTTAGCTCTACTCTCTCTCCGTTACTTGATGCTGCTCTCTTGCACTTGTTGTTAGTGTGTGTGTGTGTCTGTGAGGCTAGGGGACTGATGATTATGTCCTGTGTAAGACACCGCTCTTATCTTTCTTTCTTTTTTCGTTTTCTCCAGTTATGAAGATTTAAGAAGCAGGATATTTTCCAAACACCCTCATCTTTTCCCTAAAGAGGTAACTGCTAATGCCTATTTTTGCTACAGTTGTCTCAGTGACAAAAGTATACAGCTTGCTCTTTTCTACTCAAACGTCTGTTAACTTTATCATATAATGAAAGAAGAAACATTTGTTAAAATCTAAGTAAATCTTCATGGTCAGACTTTTAATTTGTTTGTTTTGTGGAGGTATTAGTTATAATATTCTGTTATCTGCGGTAGAGTATGTTGAAATTTGTTGTCAAGATGTAAATGAGTTTGCTATTCATTGATTGGTTGCAGGTTTTCAATGATGAGACATTTAAGTGGTCTTTTGGAATCCTATTCTCACGGTTGGTAAGCACTACTTGGCAACCATTTGCTGCTCATGTTAATTGATGCACTAAGATTAGATGTATTGAATTAGTGAAACAACAAACTTGTTCTTTAAACCTTGCATGACTTGCTGCACGATAAACCCTTCCGGTAGCCAATGTGCTGCATGCTTTTGTTACTTTCAGTTCAGACTTTAAGCTTCTCTAACACAGGTACGGTTGCCATCTATGGATGGAAGATTTGCCTTAGTTCCATGGGCAGATATGCTTAATCATAACTGTGAGGTACTTCTGCTTATCTTTATTATCAGTTAGCTCTTAGATTCTCTTCATAAATATTTAAAATTCTGCTTGGACAGGTTGAGACGTACCTGGATTATGATAAGTCTTCAAAAGGAGTTGTCTTTTCAGCAGATCGACCATATCAACCAGGTGAGCAGGTAAATAAGACCCTATTAGATTCATTCTCCACAAAAATATGAACACCAAGAACTAAGTGCACTTCTTTCAAATGCTCGGTTTGATCTATATCCAGCTAAACCTGAGCACTGAAGTGTTATATACGCATCTTCAAGCCAATCCAAAGTGAAATAAGAGTTGTCTAAAGTCTCTAATATGTTTCATTACATGGACTTTGTGCAGGTTTTCATATCGTATGGAAATAAATCAAACGGAGAGCTACTGTTATCTTATGGGTTTGTTCCCAGAGAAGGAACCAACCCTAGTGATTCAGTAGAACTGGCACTGTCACTCAGGAAAAATGATAAGTGTTACAAGGAAAAGCTGGATGCTTTAAAGAAACACGGATTATCCACGTAATCATAATTCTTCCACCATCCATGTTTTCCCTTTCAAGTTTTAGTAGTTTTGCCTTGATCAACTGTTCACTGGCAGGCCTCAATGCTTCCCCGTTAGAATCACTGGTTGGCCATTGGAGCTGATGGCATATGCTTATCTTGTTGTGAGCCCTCCAGATATGAGTAACAGCTTTGAAGAGGTTTGGCTACTCCTTCATAACGCTTTTCTAAGAGACTCCATCATCTTCCTAAATATATATATCCTTTCTCAGATGGCTAAAGCAGCTTCAAACAAGTCATCAACAAATAAGGATCTAAAATATCCGGAAATCGAGGAAGAAGCATTACAGTTCATACTGGATTCATGTGAAACAAGCATATCAAAGTACAGCCGATTTTTAAAGGTATAACATTACCTAAACATCTCATATCTTGCTCTCTCTATCTGCTTACGGTTTGTTTTGTTCATTATCTAATTCTAGGAAAGTGGATCAATGGATTTGGACATAACATCTCCAAAACAATTGAACAGAAAAGCGTTTCTGAAACAGCTAGCTGTAGACTTGTCCACCAGCGAGCGTAGGATACTGTACCGTGCTCAATACGTAAGGAATCACTCTCTAGCATAAAATTATGTGGATTCATCCATATGATATCTTGGAAACTCTGTTTTTTTTTTATGGTCAGATTCTGAGGAGGAGACTAAGAGATATAAGAAGCGGTGAGCTGAAGGCTCTACGGCTTTTTAGTGGAATTAGAAACTTCTTCAAGCAGTGAGTGTTGTTGAATGAGTAAACATCATCATCAACAGCTTTCAGATCCATTAATGGTAGGCTGCTGCATTGTGCTTCAAAATGTAATTCTTCCAGCAAAAAAAAAGAGATGAATGTGGTGTTGTTGATCTGAGCATCATACACAAAAAAAATGTATTTGGTATGTATTGTTGTTGTACAATCTCTCTGTCGATGTTTACACTTCTTTTATTTGTCCATAAAATATCATCGAGGTTGATGCAAACGTTTTGATACAAAGAAACTTAGAACAGAAACGTATCAATCTATGGAAGTTAATATGGTGACGTGGCAATATATAAATGGTTTTTAAAAGGTATCTTACCACCAATTACATCACGCCACGTAAGCTCGCTGACCAAAAAGCTTAAAGCGATGTCGTTTAGAGTTAATGATTCTGTCGTGTCTTAGTCAAAAACAGGCTTAACATCGTGTCCGATTCTGAACGAACTCGCTCTTTTCTCTCCACACCGTCTTCTTCTCCGATCTACCACTCTTCATTGTTTTGTTTCCCCTCTCAATTCTCTGATTTGGAAGGTAAATCTCTTCAAACGATTGAATTACGTTTTTTTATTTTGAATTACTTAAATATTTATCTGTGGCAGATGAGCTTGAAGGCTACGATCCTAATACTAGGGCTCGTGTGGAGCTTCCAAGCAGCGTTAGGGATTAGATTCGTGATAGACAGAGAAGAATGTTTCTCCCACAAGGCTGAGTACGAAGGTGACACGCTTCATGTCTCTTTTGTCGTCATCAAGTCTGATTCTCAGTGGCATTTTAACGAGGATGGTGTAGATCTTGTGGTATGAATTCACCTTTTTTAACTCCTTATTCATCACTAGACAATTATTAGAATCTCCATTTGTTAGTATTTGAATTAGCTCTGTATGTTTTATTGGTAGATACTCTCTTAGTATGTATTGACATAGAAAATGCTTTCTCTTTTTAGAGTTGTATCTTTGTGCCATTATAGTTTAGTGGTAACTTTGTGTAACCAATATTGATTACACAATGTAGCGACCCTTCATGTTTAGGCTAGTGTGACATATTCTTCAAGTATCTTGTGTTCTGTTGAGTCTTGAGTGAGATGGCATCATAACAATGGGTGGTGATTGTTTGAACAGATACATGGGCCAACAGGGGAACAAGTTCATGACTTCAGGGAGCAGATTAGTGCCAAGCACGACTTTGTTGTCCAAAAGAAAGGAGTTTACCGTTTCTGTTTCACTAACAAGTCTCCTTATCACGAAACCATTGACTTCGATGTACAGCTTGGCCACTTTGCTTACTATGATCAGCACGCAAAGGACGGTGAGGATTATCTTTTTTGGTTGGTCACTGTTTGGTGTTTGAGTTATTAAGCTGAAAGGATGGTCTTGTGCAGAGCATTTCACTCCTTTGATGGAGCAAATATCAAAGCTAGAGGAGGCTCTGTACAACATTCAGTTTGAACAACATTGGTTAGAGGCTCAGACTGATCGTCAAGCCATTGGTAACACTCTTTCTATAAGACCTATCTGTTTTTGTTTTGTTTGCCAAAGAGTTTAATATGGTTTTATCTTGTTTGTTGAAGTGAATGAGAACATGAGCAAAAGAGCAGTACACAAAGCTTTGTTTGAGTCGTTTGCATTGATTGGGGCAAGTGTCCTCCAAGTTTATCTTCTGCGTCGCTTGTTTGAACGCAAACTCGGCATGTCTCGTGTCTAAAAAAGTATTGTCTATTATTATGTGAATTTTGGAGGCTCTTGTTTTTAGCCCCTAAGTATTTATATTGCTTCGTAAGTTAAGCTTTACCACAGAATCTTTACTTTTAACTCTTTTTACAGAAACAATCGTAGTTCATCTGAAAGATTTGCATTTTCTCCATGTTCAAGTTAGTGAAGCATTTGTGTTTCTTGATGATGGATCATTTGGTTGATACCATCATCATTCTAAGCATTAGTATATGATACCTGCACGGTTTCTGAAGCATCCGTTTTTTGTGCATGAGTTCTGAAACGATGAATGAAGCATAAACTTCTTTTTTTTTTTAAAACTCTACTCATGTTATTGGTAACCAAAGTGTGGTTTGGTTTTCTTGTTGAATCAATGTTTGATTACCTAAGCTGTTTATAGTTTTGCCTTTAAGTTTGGGTGAAGCTTATTGTTTATCTACGCTTTTGTAAACCTAAATAAGACATCAATATTCTGGGTGTAACAACTGAATTGCATTTGCTTCTTCTAGTACACCTTTTAAAAAAAATCTTTAAAACAAACAAATGACAATGTCTTGCATACATAATTTGTGTGGTCAACAAACACTAGTACATGTGCATTTGGAGAACTCAGGCTAGTAGAAAGGGACATGATAGCAACTCAACAATAGTACAGAATGTATACATTGATCAAAGGTCTATCAACTGATGAGATCACACCATTAATGGAGGCTCTGAAAATTCAATTACCCTCTCTTTCTCAGTCAGGATAGTAGTTGGCTGGCTTTTACTCTCTTTTGCAATTTATTTGTTGATAAATATAAATGACTTAACAAATAAGATGGTAAGAATCAAAACAGATTACTACTCCCTCCGTTTTTAAATATTTGTAAGTTTTAGGATAGTGCACGATTACGAAGAAATTTGATTTTTAATCTAAAAATATGATTAAAATATAGATTAAAAACTATTAACCAATTACAAAATAGACTACAAATATATTATTGATTTCAAAGTTTTTGATAAAATTAAAAGTTGTATTGAAATATGAAAACATCATTTATTTTGAAACATCAAAACTTTTTTCAAAACAGAGAGAATATTACTTAGTAATATTAGGAAAGGGTCAAACTTACATGCTTGACATATCTGCATACAATGAATTGCATTTTTTTTTAATTTAAAAATCTGATCAGCATAATCCTCAAAAAATATATAGTGGATCCGCACACACCACTCGCAGAAATTTCTGAGTGTATCAATTTCAACGGATAATTTTTTGGGTAAATTTCTTGAAGTTTTTATCATAAAAATAGACATTAAAAAAATGATCTTTTTATTTTTAAAATTTTTCATATTTTTTTAATTTTAAACCTTATCTCCAAAAATCTACCATGTAACTTAATACCCAAAGTTCAAATTAGTTATTTTCTCTTTGAAATCTATTTTAATGACAAAAACTTCTTTAGTTATATCCTATGGTATTCTTCTAATTTTTTTAAAAAAATATTTTAATTATTTATTTCAAAAGTTAATCTAAATTATATGTTTATATAATTTAAATACTATAAATATTGTATTTATATCTTTGAAATTGTCTTTAAAAAGAAATTACAGGTTATACCCTCAATTCAAATTAGGTTGATCCGTACTCATTTAAAAAAAAAAACTTAATCAGCATCCACACCCATAATTCAAAATTTATAAATAAGTTGATAATAAGACGTATCATAACTCTCTCGTCTCTTCATATTCTCAGTCTCTCCAAAATTTCCTTTAATTGTTTGTAAACAAAAGTTATATAGTTAAACCCTAAAAATATTGGTGCTTGCTAAACGCAGATTCAGTTATGGATAATGATGGTGGATGCAAAAGGTTTATATTGGTTGATGATCAGTACAAGTTCTTCTTTGATCATCATCTTAGTGGTGACAACAGTTTTGTGATTCCTCCCTTTGATGATGACAATGGGGAATCTGATACTCGTAATCTTGGTTTCGAGAAGAAACCAATGAACAACAGAGTTCCTCAGAAGAGAAAGAGGGAAACTAATGGGTTTGAGGCTGAGTTTTCAAGAGCTTTTCCGGTGGCTAAAACTCGAGAGAGCATTGAACGAGACAATAGAGTTGCTGAACGAAGAAAGAAGAAGATGGCTGAGTTAGAGTCTGCTAAGGTTTCAAGAGTAAACATCCAAGGAGACAACAAAGCCAGGAAAGTGTTAGAGTCAACAAAGGTTAACACTTTAAGGGATGTTCCATTGGTTAGAGCCACCCAACGAGACAACAAAGGTAGGATAGTGTCAGAGTCAACAAAGGTTAACACTTTAAGGGATGTTCCGTTGGTTAGAGGCACCCAACGAGACAACAAAGGTAGGATAGTGTCAGAGTCAACAAAGGTTAACACTTTAAGGGATGTTCCGTTGGTTAGAGGCACCCAACGAGACAACAAAGGTAGGATAGTGTCAGAGTCAACAAAGGTTGACACTTTAAGGGATGTTCCGTTGGGTAGAGCCAAAGAAGTCATCCAACGAGACAAGAAGGCTAAGAAACTGTCAGAGTCAACAAAGGTTGACACTTTACAAGATGTTCCCTTGTTTAGAACCAAAGAAGTCACTCAAAGAGGCAACAGGACTGCTGAACGAAGAAAGAAGAAGATTGATGAAACTAAAGCAGCAGGGACTTCAAGAGTTGTTCATGTGGAGCGAGTAAATAGAGTTACAGAGCCTAAGGTTGTAGATAAGACTCCAAGGTTTGTTCAGGTGACGCAAAGTAACAAAAGAGTTTCTGTAGGGACAAGGAAGAAGAATGAATCAGTTGTGGATAAAGATTACATGACCTACCTAACATGGCTTGTAGACTCTCTTAAAGATTCAACAACTGTTCCTGGTCCATCTGATGACAATCCTCCAACTCATAAACAATCCACAATGGCCCCTGGAAAGCATCACTTAGCAAAAGGAAAGGTTGAGCTAGATACTGAGTCTTGTTCTGATGATGATGATGATATCATTATGGTTAGTGATTCTCCCTTCTTGAGTGGAGAAAGTACACCTTTTGTGGTGTCTAAGAGCAAAACCGTGATTGATCTTGAGAAAGATAGTACAGAGGATGAGAGTAGAAACTGTGTCTTTACAAAAGAGCTAATGGATGTTCTGGAGAAACCATACGATGGAGAAGAGTTGTTGAGGCTCTCTGGTGAGGTATCAGTGAAAAAACAAGTGACTCGTTGTAGAGAACTGAGAAAGGGAAGAGGAAAGAATTATGAAACTTCAGAACTGGGACCTTCCTATCTTGAGAAGGTCTCTGATTTTGATAAAGAATACAGACGTGTGGATGGTGATGATGATAAGGCGAGATTGAAGTTGCTGCGTGGCTTTTTCTTTTACTTGAAGAATGTTACTCGTGCTGGTTCTTTCAAGCCTTGGTTACCAGAAAACCAGAAGAAGCTTGGACTTAAAAAGCAACGCTCACAACCATAAGGAGAGGGTAGTAGTGGTTTAAATAAGCAGGTTGATATAGTTACCAATCAATGTATTTGTCTTGTTTCTAATGTTGTTGTTGTTGGATGACCAATCTGATTGTAAGACAATGAGTTTCCCTTGAAATGTATGTTGTATTCATCACTTGTTATATAGTACAATCAGTTCCAAGAAATCAGGGATCTTCCCCTATACATTCTCATGACTTATCAACTACACAGAATATACGTAGAATAATGAGTATATTCTTTCACCCTCCCGCAGTTGTAGCGTTGGCTTCAGTGACGCCTAAACTGGAACGAAAATGATTGAAGAGTGTAGATGGCAAGCCTTTAGTAAAGATGTCTGCAAACTGGAGATGAGATGGAATATGCATGACTCGAACTTGACCCCGTTGAACTTTCTCCCTGACAAAATGAATGTCAATTTCGATATGTTTTGTGCGCTGGTGTTGGACCGGGTTGGTTGAGAGATACACGGCACTTATGTTGTCGCAGTATATGAGTGTGGCTTGGCGTAGAGGACAATCCATTTCCAGCAACAAATTTCGAATCCAGCAAGCTTCAGCCACAACATTAGCCACGCCTTTATATTCCGCCTCCGCACTTGACCTGGAAACCGTGAGTTGGCGCTTTGCTGACCATGAGATAAGGTTGTCTCCTAAGTAGACACAAAAACCAGAAGTGGATCGCCTAGTGGTGGGACAACCCGCCCAATCTGCGTCCGAATAGACCGTTAATGACATTGGTTGTCGTCTTAGAAGTTGTAGGCCCTTTGATTTTGTACCCTGCAGATATCGCAAGATACGTTTAAGAGCTAACATGTGGGGTTCACGGGGGTCATGCATAAATAGACAAACTTGTTAGACTGCATAAGCAATATCTGGCCTCGTGAAGGTGAGATATTGTAGAGCCCCAGCCAAGCTTCTGTATTTAGTTGGATTTGGAACAGGATTCCCATCTTTTTCTCCGAGTTTAGATTACATATCGACGGGGGTGGTGCACGGTTTGCATTGAGTCATTCCTGAGCGTTCTAATATTTCTTCAGTGTAGCGTTGTTGGATGAGAAATAATCCTTTGGAGTTGTATTTTGCAGAAATGCCGAGAAACGAGTTTATTTGCCCTTCATCTGTCATCGGGAACTAATTCTTCAAAGCTGAGATTATTGTGTCGCGTAGTGCAGTGGTGGAAGCCGTGATGATAATGTCGTCGACATATAGGACGAGGTAAGCACGATGTCCAAACTTGGAGTAGACAAAGAGGCTTGTGTCACTGCGACTCTGTGTGAAACCTTGGCGTGTAATGAACTCGACAAACCGGTAATTCCACGCTCGAGGGGCCTGCTTCAACCCGTAGATTAACCTGTTGAGTTTGCAAACAAAATTCGGTTTAGTTTTGTCGACAAAACCAGGAGGCTGGAACATATATACGGTCTCTTCCAAATTCCCATGGAGAAATGCGTTTTGGACGTCTAGCTGGTTCACAGGCCAGTCATTCACTAAGGCGACGTGTAGCACAGTTCGGATAGTTGCAGGCTTCACCACGGGGCTGAAGGTTTCAGTGAAATCAACTCCCTGTTCCTGCGATTTACCATTAGCAACAAGTCTGGATTTGTGCTTTTTAAAGCAACTGTTAGCATCATATTTATGTTTGTAAAGCCACATAGAGCAAACGATATTCGCGCCTGGTGGTCGCGGGACTAAATCAAAGGTCTTACTTTTAATAAGTGCACTGTACTCATCACCCATAGATAAATTCTAGTTTGGATCGGTTAGAGTTGTAAGATGGCTTTTTGGTAGAGGTGATTGTGTTTGGGTGTGAAGGGACAGTATCTATTTTGGTTTGTGGATACCACGTTTCGACCTTGTCGTCATGGTGTGCCTTGGTACCTCAGATTGTTGGTTTGTTGTCTGAGTTGGCGCCACTGCTGAAGAATGAGAGATAGCAGATGGTGGCAATGAGGGTGTTTCGAGAATTGAGCGAAACAGAGCAGAAGGCTCTGCCTCGAGATCAAGGAAATCATATGAAGTAGCATCATCACGGGTCGATGTTTGGTAAGGAAAAGTAGTTTCATCAAACCTGACGTGACGGGAGATAATGATTTTCCTTGTTTCCAAGTCGTAACATCTGTAACCTCTGTGGTTAATAGGATACCCGAGGAAGATGCATTTTGACGATCTTGGAGAGAGTTTGTGAGTGGTGGAGTTGTTCTGATTGGGATAACAGAGACAACCGAAAACTTTTAGATGAGAGTAGTGGGTAGGTTTGTTGAAAAGGGCCGTGAAAGGGGTTTTGTTGTGGATAGATTTTGAAGGTAGGAGGTTAAGAATGTGAGTGGCTGTATGGAGAGCTTCAACCCAGAATTTAGAGGGGAGATGAGCTTGAAACAAAAGACTTCGAACCGCATTGTTGATGGTTCTAATCATTCGTTCAGAGCGGCCATTTTGTTGGGATGTATAGGGACAAGAGAAACGGAAGGTGATGCCATTAGTAGCAAAGTGTTTGTGGAATTGAGCATTGTTATACTCGGTTCCATTATCACATTGCAGGGCCTTTATGGTTTTTGAAAATTGAGTTTTGACAAAGGAGGAGAAGTGAAGAAATTTTTGAAAGACCTCAGATTTTGATCGTAATGTGTATACCCATAAGAAATGAGAGTACTGGTCAAGGAAGAGGACATAGAATTTGATTCCACTGATGCTTTGGATTGGTGAGGTCCATAGATCAGTGTGGACAATATCAAAAGGTGCAGTGACAGTAGACTCGGAATCATAGAAAGGTTGTTTTAATTGTTTTCCGAGTTGACAAGCATCACAAGGAAAATGCAAGTCTCTTTTATTACATTGCAAAAGGCTAGAAGAAACAAGAGAGTTGAGTGTTTGATTATTGGGGTGAGCCAGCCTTTGATGCCAAATGCTGGTGGATGTTGCAAGAAAAGCAGAATGATTGGTAGTTTTTTTATTTGGGGAAGGGAAGAGCGGGTAAAGATCACCGGTGCTGTCACTGCGGAACATCGTCCTCTGAGTTTGAAGATCCTTCACAGAAAAACCAAGAGGATCAAATTCAATAGAACAAGCATTGTCTTTAGTGAATTTTCGGACAGAGACGAGATTTTTAATGATTGAAGGAGTAACAAGAACAGAGTTAAGAGTCATAGGACGATAAGGAGTGGGAAAGCTGAAGGAACCAGAAGATTTTACCGGAAGGCTTTTGCCATTTGCTACGGTTACTGATTTTCCAGTGCACGAACTAAAAGTAGACGTAAGATTACCTGCTGAGTTTGCTAGATGAGCCGTAGCCCCACTGTCCATGTACCATTGATGATCCGCAGGGTTGATCAAAGTCATCGTGTTGTAAGCCGAAGCATAGTCCGTTGTAGGCTCGTATTTTTTAGCCGGTGTTGCTGTTATGTGGACCTTGTGGGGGCAGCTGAGGTGGTGCCGAGATGGGACGCGGACCGAGCAGTCCTTGTTGAACGAGTTGTTGCGGATGTTGGATCCATGGTGATAGTTGTTGCGGAGGCCACATTGCGTATCCATTAGTCCAGAAGGGAGCATTCCACTGCTGAAACTGTGGTCTAGGAGGATTTGAATTGGTATGCCCTCTTCCTCTGTTGTTGTTGCGACGCTGTCCCCTGTTTTGGTAGAGACGTTGTTGCTGTTGCTGTTGTGGAGGATTTGTTTTCTTCTCGGCAAGTGGGGTAGTAGCTACAAGTGCTTTTGCAGAGGAAGAGCTATCATCATGACCGAAAGTGGTTCTTTTACCCCGATTGAGACGGTCCTCCTCCAACAGTAACATGGATCGTGCTTCATCAAATGTCGGGAAAGGCTGGCGATGCATGATGACATTAAGGATGCTGTCGTATTTTGAGTTTAGGCCGTTCAGCATGTAGGTGACTAGAGTGCGATCCGTAACAGGTGCGTCGACGTTAGAGAGAAGATCCGATAAGGATTTCAATTCCTGACAGTAGGCATGGATCGATAATTCGCCAATGACCTTCGTACGGAGAGCATGATCTAGCTGAATCGCACGTGCCTCTTTGTTGTTTCTGAAGAAATTTTCGATCCGGATCCAAATTTCTCTGGATGTTCCTCCAGGAATGAAGGTACTGCGGAAGAGATTTTTGGACAAGGTTCCATACAACCACAGCTTGACGAGACCGTCGCGCTTTTGCCATGCTTGATCGTTGTTGTCCGTTGGGAGAAGAGTGCCGTCGAGATGGCCGGAAACATCAAAACTTTGACAGTGCGTGAGAAAAAGTTCTCTCCACGCGTCATAGTTGTGATCGTCGACGTCTAAGAGAAATGGAATATGTGACTTAATGTTAGTCACACCGTAGGCTCGCTCGAGAGGAGGTGGAGCAGCCATTGATGAGTAGAAAAGGTAGAGAAAATACGTGAGAGAAGAAAAGAAAAGAGATTATGGTTCAGGATAGGAACCCTCTGATACCATGTAAGACAATGAGTTTCCCTTGAAATGTATGTTGTATTCATCACTTGTTATATAGTACAAACAGTTCCAAGAAATCAGGGATCTTCCCCTATACATTCTCATGACTTATCAACAACACAGAATATACGTAGAATAATGAGTATATTCTTTCACTGATTCTGAGTAGTTTCTTGTCCTCCAAGAATCTGATGTTATTCCTGCAAAGCTGTTGATCTCATAGGACTAAAACTGGAATAGATTCTGCAGCTTAGCTGAGTTATAGGCATTGGATTGAGGATGATGGCAAGATTGTCGTCATGCTTTCAAAACTAACAGAGAACAAGATATGGAACCAACATCAGCATCATCTTGTATTCAATCTCTCACACAGTAGTAACAGAGTAAATAACTAAATTACCACCCCTAATAACTAGTGAACATAGTAAATGACGAAAGTACCCTTAACCAAAATCAATTAATTACATTCACGCCATCTTTAAACCCTTACCGGAAGTTGTCACTGCTTCTTTTAACCTAAACCAATCCAAACTTTGCCGCTACGGTCGCCGGGGGAACTTCAGAGTGCTGTCTTCTCATCTAATTCTCAAGGAAGGTAAAAAAAGATTTGTGGGTTACATTCTCCTTCGGTTTTGCTATGTAAAGATATGTACTTTATTCAGAAACAGAGCTGTGTTGTGTCTGTGTGTAGTAATGGTGGGGGTTTCTGTTGGGGAGCAAAACTTTATTAAAGGTGGGATTGCTCAAGATCTTCGAACTGATGGTCGGAAAAGATTGACTTACCGTCATATCTACGTTGAAACCGGTGTTATTCCGCAGGTAATGTAATAATCTCCGAGAACTGATGGTTATGTTTGAAGAGATTTGCTTACTCTCTTTGTTTGGCTCATTAAGGCTAATGGTTCAGCGAGAGTTAGGATAGGTGGAACTGATGTGATTGCAAGTGTAAAGGTACTTCCTTTATTACTCTCTCTACACTGTCGTTAGTTGAATGAGAAGTGCTAAACTGTGAATGTTAAGGCAGTGAATGTTGTGTAATTGCAGGCTGAGATTGGGAGGCCAAGTTCTCTCCAGCCTGATAAAGGAAAGGTTGCTGTTTTCATTGATTGCAGTCCAACAGCAGAACCTACTTTCGGGGTGAGCTTTTATATTATAACGCCTGGTTTTGCCTCTATCTAGGACTTGTCACATCTGTTCTCTTAGTTCTCGTGGTCTATTCATAACCTTAAGCTTTAGGGTCTTATGTTCTCTAAGACGGCTAATACTTGCTGTTACTCAGGGGAGAGGGGGTGAGGAGTTGTCTTCTGAGCTTGCTTTGGCTCTTCAAATATGTCTTCTTGGTGGCAAAAGTGGAGCTGGTTTGTAATCATGTTTATGCAGTTTACGCTTTCAGCTTGTAATGTTTATAACAATTCCTTTTTTGGGTTTACAGGGGCTGGTATAAATCTATCTTCGCTTTTGATCAAAGAAGGAAGAGTATGTTGGGACCTTTATATAGATGGGCTTGTCATTAGTTCGGATGGGAATCTGTTGGATGCCCTGGGTGCTGCCATCAAGGTAACTTCTTATGATATTTTGTATCGTTTTCTCTCTTGACTCTTAGGCTCAGGCTTTAATGCACATGTTGACTAATGCTTCCTGCAGGCTGCTTTAACCAACACGGCTATACCAAAAGTCCAAGTTTCAGCTGAAGTGGCGAATGATGAGCAACCAGAGATTGACATCAGCGACGAAGAGTATCAACAGTTTGACACTTCCACTGTCCCAGTCATAGTCACATTAACTAAAGTAAGCACAGCTTGAATCACATCACATCTTCTTAGGTAAAGTATTACCAAGCTAGTAACATCCACATAAATGCTTGTCTTTGTTTTTTTCAGGTGGGAACGCATTACATAGTTGATGCAACAGCGGAAGAGGAGTCTCAGATGAGCTCAGCTGTGTCTATATCCGTGAACCAGGCAGGCCATATCTGTGGGTTAACCAAAAGAGGCGGGTCAGGTTTAGACCCGAGCGTCATCCTTGACATGATCTCTGTGGCAAAGCATGTGTCAGAGACTCTGATGAACAATCTTGATTCTAAGATTTCAGCTGCAGAGGCCTGTGAAGACGAGTCTTGACTTTGAGTCTCTGGGGTATCAAGATATGTTTACAACGATCAATTGTTAGAACCAATCGTATTTGTATCTATGGAAGTTAAACTTCAATTGAAAAACAAGAATCTATGTGCCTTGCTTTGTGTTTAGAAAAGGTGTGTTAAAGCCTGTATTTTGCTATTATAGTAACACCAAGTTTTCTCAACTTCTTTTAACTCCAATGTTTATGGATCTTTGTTACATGAAAAGATTGTGATATTTTGGGAGATGAGACTGAGAAGTGAGTGAGATGAGGTCAGCAAAGAGAGTTGTGATGGACTTGGAAAGAAGACAAGATTTGAGTGGTCCATTATTAAACCCAAAGGTCAAATTAACTATATTGTATGTATGTGCGTGACCTATGATAATCACGTGTATCTCAGCTTAAGGATTGGTAATGACTTTGAAACATTCAACTGTTTATTTCCTAAATCCTAGTATTTGATTTTTTTTTCACAAGTAAATAAAAATTATGAAAATGGTAATGCAATTCTCTTTGCTCACATCTAATTTATGATTCATTTTTTTCATTTTTGACATCATCATGTTTCAGTTTATTATGTTAACTGAAAAATTTCACTTTTACTATAGATTTACTACAAATTTGATATCACTTTTTAAATTTACCATTAATGAATAATTATTTTCAAAAATACTATCAATTTATGATGAAAATAAACTAAATTAAATTTTATAAATATTTATAAAACATTTAGAAACCCAACCTCATCCCTTTAGCACTAAAACCTAAACAATAATCAATATAAACCAAATGCTAAAGAGAAATTTTAATTTTACCACAAGTTTGATATCACTTTTCAAATTTATCTTTAATGAATGATTATTTTCAAAAATACTCTAAATTTATGATGAAAATAGACTAAACTAATTTTAAAAAAATATTTATAAGAACATTTAAAAACTCAATCACACTTATTTAACACTAAACCGTAAACAATAATCACTAAAATGTAAACAAAAATGTTAATATATTTTTGATTGAATGTATTTTTAAAAAATAATACTTAATTTGTGGTATTTTTAGCAATTTCTCAATATGAATATATTTTTGGTTGATGATATTTTTGAAATGTGGTATTCTTAGCAATTTCTTTATTTTAAGGTGTGATCAACAAAAAAATGCACTAAATTACATGCTCAAATAAATATAAAATAAGTATGCTCAAAGTTTTGCCTACCGATATTTTTTTGGTTATTAAATATTTAAATTTGCCAATATCACGTTAACTACATAACAAACTGACATTTAATTAAGATTTTTTTTGTAACACACATTTAATTAAGATAATAAGTTATTTTTTCCATACAACTGTCATGTGGAAAGAAGTCGTGGTACGGAGAGACGGTGGCGCGTCGTATTCGGAGAGGCGCGTGGATTAAGAAAGAGAAAAAAAAAAGAGAGCCCAGTTTCCACTTATGGTCCCCAACCCATCAATCATCTTCTCTTTCTCTTCAAACCCTAAAAAAGAACGCACTTTGCACTTCTGAATCTCTCTCAGTTTGTGTTCCTTCACTTAAAAATCAAAGCTTAAGTTTCGGATCTTATTACAGCTGTCTCCTCGGTAAAGCTTCGTCCTTTCTTTCTAATTTTGATACCCAGTAGGTGTTTCCTTTTTGATTTGATGTTTTTTTGCTTTCATAATGATTGTATTGTGCAGAGGAGGAGACGACGATGAGCAGCAGAGATCATCCCCCTGAGCCTCTTGATTTCTTCATCTGGACTGTTGAGGTATTTCAAATCACTTCCCATCTTAATCTCTTGAAAACATGTTTACCTAGTTTTGGGTTATTGTTGGATCCAGTTTACTCGTATTGATGATTCTTAAAGAACTGTGACATGTTTTTTTACTTCTTGTAGCTCTTTTGATTGCCTCTGGTCTGGTGGTTTATTGAAAGAACAAATCTTTTTTCTTTTTGACCTTAAGGGTGTAACCAATGATTGGAATTACATCTCCATATATGCTTCTACTTATGGACCAAACTCAAGTGCTTTCTTTTGTCCATGGGATGTGTGTTTGCTGCTGTAGAGTATACCTCAGGGTCAGGGCATCACTGGTGTGTTCAGTGATGTTCACATGCTGATTTGCTCTTCAGTCAAAAGAGAACATTCCTGAAAATGGTGAATCCTGGATATAGTTTAGTTGATGAAACTGAAAACAGACATGTGACTTAGTATAGAAAGTTTTTTCTTGCAAGATGGATAGAACTAGTCCACTTATTAGATGCTATCTGTGATGTATGTCCACTGAGCTACTAGTAGATGAGAAGATTTTTGTTCTTTTTGTTCTCTACAGGATGTTGGATCTTGGCTTGAGGAGATAAACCTTGGGAGCTACCGTCTGATTTTCAAAGAAAATGGGGTCAATGGAGAATATCTAGAAAGCATGTCTGTGTTTACAACCGAACAGATCCTTCACTTCATAAGGAGGCATCACATGAAATGGGGAGACTTCATCACCCTCTGCAAAGAACTCAGAAGAATCAAAGGTTCTCTTTCTCTCTATCCTCCTCGGCTTAAAGTTGCTAGAAAAAATTTTGACTGAAGGGAAAAGAAATGTGCTTTTTTTGTTTGGACAGTGGCTTGCTTGAAAGGTGAGCAGAGAGTTCGAAGGCCATGGTGGGCACCGTCTTGTCTTTCAGTAGTCTTTGTTAAGGCAGCTAAACGCAACCGACAGTCTCGAGTTGTATCTCTAAAGCTTGATTCTTGACATTACACTTTGGCTGTTTATGTACGTACTTGTCTCTCTTCTTTTTTTTTTGTTTGGTTTGGGTTTGTTTGTGGAGATGTGCCTAAAAGCCACATGCACTAGGAAGAAACAAACTCAAACCAGAATGATGTTTGGCTTGTTAAAATCTTGCATGTAGTGAAAAAAAAAAACTTTGGTGTATACAAAACAAAGCTTGCTCTCAAATGTTTACGCATATGGATTTGTGACAAATAATAGTATGACTAATACGAAGTATTCCCACCAATATTTATGTTGTTTCAAAATATAAGATGCTATTCGACCTACGATAAGTGGTGATGGACAACAAAACGACAACAAAGGAGAGTCCGGTGCACATTTATGACTCCTGACGCGGTGAGGCAAAAATACTTGTCCAAAGCATATCGTTTGGCCATTTGGGTTTCTAACTCCATCCCGGTTTACAATCGGACCGGATTCGATTGTAATTTTATCTAAACCGTAATTAGAGCATTCAAATCCAGAAGCTTCGCCTTTAGCTTCAAAAACCCTACTAAAACCTTCTTCTTTCCTCCGCCAATTGTTTCTTCTTTGCTCAGAGACATCAAAAGGATCGATCCTCCGTCGTTTTCTAGAATCTGCGACTATGCTCAGGCTCTCGAACCGTTCCGTCTCTACCCTCCTACGCTCCGGTGACAGAAGCTTCCGCGTCGCCGCCGCCGCCGGGACTTCGATTTCACGATCTTCCCCATCTACCACGGTATCAAGCCTCAATTCCCATTCAATTTCTGATCTTTTCTTATGGGTTTCTCAATCTGAATCACATAGTTACCAATAAACCCGAGATGTAATTGGATCACGCTGCTTACTTTGGCTATTGAGTAATTGGATTACTCATTACTTATTTTGTTTTGGTTCTTTCTTAGGATTCGAAGAGAGGTGACACTGAATCGAGATGGTACTCGTCCTTAACCAATGGAAAATGTAAGAAAGGTGAGACCTTTGCTCACTTGAACATGAAAACCAATTGGTTTATGGGATACCGGTACGAATCCAGTGCTGCAGCATCAGATTCTTCGTCTCAGGGTCCTCCTCCGGCTGAGAAATTTGAATATCAAGCTGAAGTACGTACAATTTTTTGTTTAGTTGACTTTTTGCTCTGTAATCAATTATGTGTTACTCATGTTTGATACAGTTTATGAACGGTTGGTTAAAATTTTAGGCTTTTAGCTCAACTGAGTTTATGTTTGTGATCGTTCTTGTGTGTTACTCATATTTGATGCAAACGGCAGGTTAGTCGCCTCATGGACCTCATCGTTAACAGTCTGTACAGCAACAAGGAGGTGTTTCTTCGGGAGCTTATCAGGTATCTTCTCTCCTGATTTATGCTACTTTGTGTTTTAGTTATTAAGTTCCTTATGTTCTTCTTTTAACAATCTACATTTATTTTTTGTTTTCCCACAGCAATGCTAGTGACGCATTGGATAAATTGCGTTATTTGAGCGTTACAAACCCTGATCTTTCAAAGGATGCGGCTGAACTTGATATACGCATCTATGCAGACAAAGAGAATGGTGTAATAACCCTCACGTAAGTCTTAATAATTTCTGCTTTTGAAAGTCTAAAGTGACAAAGTTGAGTAGAGATTAACACGTTTGTCTGTGCTTTTTCACTTTCTACAGTGATTCAGGTATTGGTATGACACGGCAAGAACTAGTTGACTGCCTTGGGACTATCGCGCAAAGTGGAACTGCCAAGTTCTTGAAAGCTTTGAAGGTCCAACTGGTTTCTCTTATTCTACTATTTCCCAATCTTATCTGAGAATTATAAACAACTAAGCATTTTTGTAATAATTTCAGGATAACAAGGATGCAGGTGGTGACAACAACTTAATTGGTCAATTCGGCGTCGGGTTCTATTCAGCATTCTTGGTTGCAGATAGGGTACCTTCTTTTGCTGTGATCTCAGTGTACTCTGATCATGGATATGCTCACCTCTCCACCAACTGAATAATGTGTCACTTTTCTATATTCTGAAGGTCACTGTGTCAACGAAGAGCCCAAAGTCTGATAAGCAATATGTATGGGAAGGAGAAGCAGATTCAAGCAGTTATACCATTAAGGAAGAGACTGATCCTCAGCTAATCATTCCTAGAGGAACACGTATTACTTTGCATCTTAAGGTTCGTTATGCTTTGGTATTTCTTTTGTAGCTCAACTGAAATATTTGTTCTGTCATAAATACCCTACATCCTAAACTCTTTCGTTGTTTTCTTGTGGTGCCTAATGTAGCGAGATGACAAAGGATTTGCTGATCCAGAGCGGGTTCAGAAGCTCGTGAGAAACTATTCCCAGTTTGTTTCCTTCCCTATATACACGTGGCAGGAAAAAGGATACACAAAAGAGGTATGATCAAAGCAATGGCATATACCTAAAAGTAAATATCACATAATGCCCAAGTTGCTTAGTCTACAAGGGAAAGATGCGCAGAAGACATCCGAGACTCTTATGCTATGTATGTGTGGTTCTCTCTTATACAGGTTGAAGTTGAAGATGACCCAGCCGAGTCAAAAAAAGATGAGCAGGATGATCAAACTGAGGTATACTTGCTTCTCTTTGCCTCTTCTTAGAATTGTCATGATCAGCATTAGATAAATACTTTGATCAGAATCAGAGAATAACTAGATGTGCAAGGATAGTTGGCTAAGAGTTCATGTTCTTTTCACTTGTAACAGAGAAAAAAGAAGACCAAGAAGGTTGTTGAGAGATACTGGGACTGGGAGCTTACTAATGAGACACAGCCCATCTGGGTAAGGACCGCGCGATGCATCTTATGGGTACTCAGAAGCAAAAATATGGAATCATTTATTTCTGTTTATTGCAGCTCCGGAATTCCAAGGAGGTGACTGCAGAGGAGTACAATGAGTTTTACAGAAAAACTTTCAACGAGTATTTGGACCCGTTGGCATCATCCCACTTCACAACAGAGGTACGTTCCACGAAAAACATCTGTTGAAATAGTACATCTCCATTAAACAAACGAAACAGATTATGCCTTGTATCTGTTGAAAATGGTGACACAACGTTTATCCACTTTTGATAGATTGTTCTTAAATTCTCTTACTGATAATGCTCTTATCGTAGGGTGAGGTCGAGTTTAGGTCTATCCTTTACGTTCCACCTGTTTCACCAATGGGGAAGGATGACTTGGTTAACCAAAAGACAAAGAATATAAGGCTCTATGTAAAACGAGTTTTTATTTCAGATGATTTTGATGGGGAGCTGGTGAGAATAGTTTCTCTTGTTGTGATCTATCAAGAAACCTGTAATTTTATTTTGTATTGATATTCCCTTTTGTGGTGCTTTGTGAACAGTTTCCTCGTTACTTGAGCTTCATTAAGGGTGTTGTGGATTCACACGATCTCCCACTAAATGTTTCCCGTGAAATTCTTCAAGAAAGTCGCATTGTAAGTGATAATATATATTTTATTCGAATCCTTCAAGATATATGTTCTGTTTTGTTTTGGGTATAAGTTTCATGCTTTGTTGATCTTACGTTTTTGTGCTGTGTTTCAAAGGTGCGGATCATGAAGAAACGTCTGGTGAAGAAAGCTTTTGATATGATTTTGGGGATTTCCTTGAGTGAAAATAGAGAAGTATGCGTCAGAACTCTTGATCCCTTTAACTTAGATTTATCTCTTTCTTTTGTCCCGCTACTAATCACAGCTTTGTTCTGGTGATGATTTTTCCTGACTTGTGAGAATGACACTGTTACACTGTTTACTTGCACAGGACTATGAAAAGTTTTGGGATAATTTCGGCAAACACCTAAAACTGGGATGCATCGAGGACCGTGAGAACCACAAGCGTATAGCTCCATTGCTTCGATTCTTCTCCTCCCAGAGTGAGAATGACATGATCAGTTTGGATGAATACGTCGAGAATATGAAAGCTGAACAAAAAGCTATATATTACATTGCTTCCGACAGCATTACAAGTGCTAAGAATGCACCTTTCCTCGAGAAGCTTCTGGAGAAGGAACTTGAGGTAATACTTTTTACCTCCTCGCAAATATTCCTATTGATTCTGAGATGAATAGGTGATTGATATTCTGTGTTGTGTGATTGTAGGTACTATATCTGGTAGAACCCATTGATGAAGTTGCCATACAGAGCTTGAAATCTTACAAGGATAAGGACTTTATCGACATCAGCAAGGAAGACTTAGACTTAGGCAAGTGCTAGATGCAATTCTCTTGATTCATGATGTTCGGTAATCCCACTTAATAGCATAATAACACTTTGTGATCTTGTATTGACAGGTGACAAGAACGAGGAGAAAGAAGCAGCTGCGAAAAAGGAGTTTGGGCAGACTTGTGATTGGATAAAGAAACGATTGGGCGATAAGGTTGCCAGTGTACAAATCTCGAGCCGTCTTAGTTCATCTCCCTGTGTTCTTGTATCTGGTAAATTTGGTTGGTCAGCCAATATGGAGAGGTAAGATTAACCTAAGTCAACTAAGTGAGAATTTGTTTTTTCCATTGTTTTTCTGGTGAACTAACGGAGAATATTTTATCTGGACAGGCTAATGAAGGCACAATCAGCTGGTGACACAACAAGCCTCGAGTTCATGAAAGGGAGAAGAGTGTTTGAGATCAATCCTGACCACTCGATTATCAAGAACATAAACGTAAAGTCACCAATCATCATCACTTGACCTTGGCTATCAAAATAAATCTAAGAGCTGTTTTTAAAACTGACCAAGTTTTCTTTCTTCTTTCCACAGGCTGCTTACAAGAGTAATCCAAATGATGAAGAAGCGATGAAAGCCATAGATCTTATGTATGATGCAGCACTAGTGTCTAGTGGATTCACGGTAAGTCTCTGCTTGCAGTCTATATCAACACGTTCTTTCCTTCTCTTTCTTTAAACTAAAATCTGAGAAGATTGGTAAAACCTTAATTGTTGTTTCTGAATACTTACAGCCCGAGAATCCAGCAGAGCTCGGTGGAAAGATATATGAGATGATGGGTGTTGCTCTTTCCGGGAAATGGTCAAGCCCTGAGGTTCAGCCGCAACAGCATGTAGCACAAACTCACAATGCAGAGCTGTTAGAAGCTGAAGTGGTTGAACCAGTTGAAGTTGATGGGAAGAAATGAACAGAAGCTTAATAACGTCCATGTCCTGCTACGATTCTCCGTTTCTCATATCATATTTCTTTTATTATAGCTCTAGGATTCTGAATTTAGCAAACAGTGTGCAATGAATCAATAATGTTCTCAGTCTATGTTGGACACTTGTTTGCATTAACTCCTCGGTTGGATGTAATAAGATTTGAGAGGTTGAATCTTTTGGGTTTAATTATTTGGGACTCCTGGTGATTTTAAATTAAATATAGGGGCGTTGTTTGCGTATGAATTGGATTGGTCTGAGACTGGGCCCGACGTAAACATTGGGAAAATACAACGCGCTCAAAAGTCAACACAAGTTACCGGCTAGTCAGGTTACCGTTATGTATTACGAACTGGCACCTGTAGGTAAGAAACAAAAAAAAAGAAGTTTCCATTTTTTTTTTATCTTCAAGCTTTCCCTTTGGTCTCCTCACCATTTGTTCTTCGTCCTCTGCGACTCGTAACGTTCTCCAGCCATCTCTCCGGTGAGTTCTTTTAGATTTTTCCGGAAGCTCTTTCTCCTTTTCTATTTCATTTTTGGAGTTTTTTTCTGTTTTTCTGAGGAGAACATAAGTATTTGGATGTTTGGTTGTTGAAGTTAGAGTCTGGTCCTGAGATTCGTGTTGATGAACACAAAGTTGATAGCTTTCTAGATCGTGCTTTTGAGGGTTGATTCAGTTTATGATTGTGCTTTTACTCCCGTTTTAAAAGATTCGTCTTTGACTTTTCTAGCGTTCAACCCACGTCGCAGACAGATTATATGAACTCTAGCACCTGCTTTGTCTTAGTCTGTCATGTCTTTGTGTTTTTGAGCTTCCACTAGTGTTTGATCTCAGCTCAACTGAACAAGAGGATGTAGCTTTCGTCTGTCGGTGTGAACATCTTGATGAAAGACTCGATTTTTATGTCATTTTTAGCTGGTGAATCGTGCTTCTTACAGATGTTATGTTCACCTCGGTTTGATTGTGTGCTTCCACATGTTACTGTTGTTGCAGGACTTAATTGATGGGAACATCATCTGGATCCAATCTTCCTCACCAAATGCTACCCCCACGACAACAGCTGCAAACTGTTCTCTCCCTTGCATCTTCCGATAATCCCCACTTGTCACGCTCCAGTTCCGGCATTGTGCGTGAATCTCCTGCTGAAAGTGCAAGCTCTCAAGAAACATGGCCAACCTCTAAGTCCATCATGGCAAAGAAGACAGAGAGCGGAAAGTCAGGTCCTGACTCTCATGACCAACCTGTGATGCGCCATGTTTCCATTACCGACAAGGTGTCACTACAGGACATAGCTAGAGAGAGAGTGGAGTTAGTCTCCGAGAGGATGCTGCGGTTACCAGAAGGATATCTCGAGGAGTTAAAGAACGGACTTAAAGCTATCCTTGATGGAAACGGTGATGAGTTTATGTTTCTGCAGAAGTTCGTCCAGACGCGTTCGGATTTGAACTCAAAGACACTTGTGAGGGCTCACAGAGTTCAGCTCGAGATCCTTGTGGTTATAAAAACTGGTATCCAAGCCTTCTTGCACCCGAACATCAACCTCTCTCAAACGAATCTCATCGAGATCTTCTTGTACAAGAGATGCAGAAACATAGCTTGCCAAAACGAGCTCCCAGCTGATGACTGTCCCTGCGAGATATGTGCCAATAGGAAAGGCTTCTGCAACCTTTGCATGTGTGTGATCTGTAGCAAGTTTGACTTTGCTGTCAACACATGCCGCTGGATTGGCTGTGATGTGTGTTCTCATTGGACTCATACGGATTGTGCTATTAGAGATGGAGAGATCTCGATGGGAGTCTCTGCTAAGAGTATGTCTGGAATGGGAGAAATGCTGTTCAAGTGTCGAGCTTGCAACCATACTTCTGAGTTGCTTGGTTGGGTTAAAGATGTGTTTCACCACTGTGTACCAAACTGGGATAGGGAAGCTTTGATGAAGGAGCTTGATTTTGTGCGTAGGATTTTCCGTGGAAGTGAAGATACAAGAGGCAGGAAACTGTTCTGGAAGTGTGAGGAGCTTATTGACAATATTAAAGGTGGCTTAGCTGAAGCAACAGCTGCTAAATTGATACTCATGTTCTTCCAAGGTAAGCACACTCACCATATAAAGGTTGTTTTTGTTTTGTTGTAACTGTAACCATGTTTTGTGTGTGAAGAAATTGAATTGGACTCTCCAAAGAGCCTTGACAACGGAGAAGGTGGAGGAATGATAGCACCTCAAGACGCATGCAACCGCATTGCTGAAGTTGTAAAGGAGACACTGAGGAAAATGGAGATAGTGGGTGAGGAGAAGACAAGGATGTACAAGAAAGCGAGGTTGGGTCTTGAGGAATGCGAGAGAGAGATGGAGGAGAAAGCAAAGGAAGTAGCGGAGCTGAAGATGGAGAGGCAGAAGAAGAAACAACAGATTGAAGAAGTAGAGAGGATAGTGAGGCTGAAACAAGCAGAGGCAGAGATGTTTCAGTTGAAAGCAAACGAGGCCAAACAAGAAGCAGAGAGGTTGGAGAGGATTGTGAAAGCGAAAAAGGAGAAGACGGAGGAGGAGTATGCTAGTAACTACTTGAAACAGAGGCTGAGTGAGGCGGAGGCAGAGAAAGAGTATCTGTTTCAAAAGTTGAAAGAGCAAGAAAGTGGTGGAAATGGTGGTGGTGAGGCGTCACAGTCAGTGATGTACTCAAAGATCAGAGAGATGCTTAGTGGATACAATGCACCGTCGCCAAGAGTTGATCCAAGATCAAACCAGCGAAACCATTTCGGATCCAATCCTTGAAATGTTTGTATTGTCGTCTTTGTGTTGTGTTCATGTTCATGTTCAGCTTCGAATCAGTTACTGTTGGATTTGCGTGTTAACTGTGAAGTCTTGTAGTCGTTGTATTGCATTAATGCTTAATACCTGGTAACTTTTGTTGACTACTTACTCCCTCTTATTTTTCTAAATAATGACACAAACTAAAAAAAACTTAATATTTAACCATCAATGTCTTAAATTTTTAAAATATAATAATTTTCTATAAATTTTAACTAATAACAATTTAATAAATTTAAAATTGTCAATTAATATTTTTTGAAAATTGATAATTCATTATTAAAAATATATAGAAATTGAAAACATTGTTCAATTTTAAACAATTAAAATGTGACAGAATATAACAAACTAAGAAAGTATCGTTTAAAATTTTACCCACATTACAAAAAAATAATCTTTTTACCTTTACGTAACTAATTAATTATTATTATTATTTTGTTAAATAAGAATTCAAAATATGTTTTATTAAATATACTAAAACCAATCTAATAAGATTCTAATCGGTTGTAAAGACAATTTGCTTACTTACTGGGGTTAGAAGTTGATGGAATCAGAATATATGGGGGCAATAGTGTAATATTATAGAAGTTAAACGCGTACAAAAGAATTGATAAGGAATCCTCGCCGAAGCATTCATCTGCCATCATCTTGTTTTCTTATTTATCCACAAACAAACCCTAAGTCTCCGATTCTCCGATCAATTTCACCGGATTGTTTACGATTCGAGATGTTATATTAGGATAAGCATGAGCTTTATACGATTGATACGATTGATTTGTGTATATCCTTAACTCATGTATATCTCCTATATTGTTGGGGACTTAGCCTTGTATAAATATGTTTGCCTATCGGCTAATGAATAACAGAATACCTTTTCATGAGATCTTAACATGGTATCAGAGCCAAAACAATAAAAGATCCAGATTATTTCTCGGTTTTTTTTTTAGTTCAACAAAACAATGACTGGAACTGAATCTTCCATGTCCTCGTCTGTAGCAGGAGTATTACCGGCTACTCAAGATGCATTGATGTCCCCTTACTATCTACATCCGTCGGATAATACAGGTCATGTGCAAACTCCTATTCTTTTGAATGGTGTTAATTATGAAAGATGGTCGAAGTTGATGCTTAATTCTCTTCGTACCAAACGGAAAATTGGTTTCGTTGACGGAACGTTGAAGCGTCCGGTGGGAAAACCAGATGAAGAAGAAAAGTGGGATATGGTCAACGCTATGATCATTGGCTGGATCTACAGCAGTGTTGAACCTAAATTACGTCCATCGATATCGTTGGTTGATAGTGCAAAAGCGATGTGGGGCAGTCTTCAACGAAGATTTTCAATCAGTGACGACACGAGAATTCATCAACTACATGCAGACATCGCTGCGTGTAAACAGAATGGTGAGACAGTTGAAGTGTATTTCAGCAAACTGAAGATTATGTGGGATGATCTCGCCGATTTTGAAAAAGGATTTACGTGTTGTTGTGGAAGCGCAGACTGTATTTCAATGGTGAAATACGAAAAGATGCAAGAGAAGATTCGTTTGCATCAGTTTCTCATGGGTCTCGACAATTCTAGATTTGGAACTTCACGATCAAATTTGCTAAGTCGGCAATCAGAGTTAAACCTTGACTCTGTGTACTCTCAGATTATCCAGGAAGAGAGACATCTTAATGTGATGCGTGGAACTGATGATCGAACAACAGTTGTAGGATTTGCAGCAAATACTTTGCCATCTTCTCAACAGACAACACCACAAGTAAATGTTCAAGCAGCTGCAACTCGTTTTGGGAAATCACCAACCGTGTGCTCACATTGTGGAAAACAAGGTCATGAGGCAAGTAATTGCTTTCAGGTGATAGGATTTCCCGACTGGTGGGAAAATAATAAGTCATTCGGAGGACGGGGAGGAGATAGAAGTTCCAGAGGTAGAGGTTTTGATAAACAAGGAAGAGGCCGTGGTGGTCGTGGATCGGGATTCCGAGCTTCCAATGCTCAACTCGGAGACTCAGGTTCTTCAAATACTGTCGCCTCACCTGGTATACCAAATTTTACTCCGGAGCAGTGGGAAAGTATAGCTCAGTTTGTCAACACTCAACAACCCAATCAACCAGAGAAACAATCGGGTAAGAAAGAGAAACTATTTCTCTATGGAAACGATCGCCGACACGACATTATTATCGATTCTGGAGCGTCGCATCACATGACCGGTGATGCACGCTTACTTACGGATATTCAGACAATTGCACCTTGTCCAATAGAGATGCCAAATGGACAGATTGCATGGGCAACAAGCCATGGGAGTCTGAATCTTGGAGGACGTCTCACTTTGAGAAACGTCTTCTTTGCTTCTTGTTTATCCATTACACTCATTTCTGTATCACAATTACTGCGTGATGTTGCGAGTTTTGTCTTATTTACAAAGAAGTTTTGTGTGGTACAGGACCTCGTTTCGAAGACTTTGATTGGAGCGGGTAAGGAGCGTGACGGGGTTTATCACTACGAAGGTGCTGTTGCGGTTACAGCTAGGCGTGCAAGCAAGATTCCAAGTAGAGACTTATGGCATCATCGTATGGGACACCCCTCTTCTAAAGTGCTTTCGGTGTTAGCTTCAGTTGCTGGTTTTTCTAATAGTTTGGGTGTTTTAGAGCAATCTTGTGACATTTGTCTACGAGCAAAACAAACTCGGGACGTGTTTTCTCTCAGTATTAATAAAGCAGTTTCTCCGTTTCAACTTATCCATGTCGACTTATGGGGGCCCTATAGGGAACCTTCTACTTGTGGAGCACGGTTTTTCCTAACTATAGTTGATGACTTTTCAAGAGCAGTGTGGACGATTTTGCTGTTAGAAAAGAGTGAGGCACCTGCAGCTCTAAAAACGTTTTGTATGTTTGTCCAAAGACAATTTGGGACAAATGTTAAGAGCATCAGAAGTGATAATGGCTCCGAATTTATGTGTTTACGAAAGTATTTTGCTGATGAAGGCATCTATCATCAGACTTCTTGTGTCGAGACTCCGGAACAGAACGGGAGAGTAGAAAGAAAACATAGACATATCTTGAATGTTGCTAGAGCTCTGCTATTTCAAGGTAATTTGCCTAAGAAGTTTTGGGGAGAGAGTGTGTTGACAGCTTCCTATTTAATCAATAGAACACCAACGAGCCTGCTGCAAAACAAAACTCCATACGAGATGCTATATGGCACTCCATCTACTTATGACAATCTCCGGGTGTTTGGCACTTTATGTTTTGCTCGACGGATCTCACGAGATAGAGACAAGTTTGATCCTCGCAGCATTCGGTGTGTGTTTCTTGGATATCCAATGGGAAAGAAAGGATGGACAGTGTATGATTTGGAGTCTGAAAAGTTGTTTGTTTTGCGTGATGTAGTCTTTCATGAAGATCGGTTTCCTTTCAAAGAATCTGTTACCAACGAAGATGTGCCATACCAATCTCCAACGCCAACTACTCCTCAACCACTGTTGTTTGATACTGAGACACCGGCTGTGATTCCTCAGGTTATGTCGGAGAAAGAGAATGAAAATAATGAGCAAGGAGGAGATGCTCCTGAGACAGGGGGAGAATCGTCTTTACCAACTCCAGCAGATAGCAATGATCACTCGGGAAATGAAAGTATGGGCAGAGGTAGACGTGAGAAGAAGCCGTCTGTTTTACTGAATCAGTATGTTGTTTACTCTGCTAAAGCAAGTGATAAACCCTCTCTCGACTCCGCTCCCGCCTCCGCTCCAGCGAAGTCTTCTGGTACGTCCTTATATCCTTTGAGTAATTTTATGTCGTGTCACCGTCTGTCTCTGTCAATGCAGAGCTTTGTGGCAGTGGTGATGGGTCATGTCGAGCCCACGTCATACAAAGAAGCTGTTAAACACAACGTATGGAGAAACGCGATGAAACATGAGATCGTGGGTTTAGAAGAGAAAGATACTTGGGAAATCGTTGAATTGCCACCAGGAAAAGAAGCTATAGGTTGCAAGTGGGTGTACAAGATCAAATTTAATGCGGATGGCACCATTGAAAGACACAAGGGAAGAGTTGTTGCGTATGGTAACAATCAAGAAGAGGGCATCGATTACAGTGAAACGTTTGCTCCGGTTGTGAAGATGACAACCATGAGAATTGTTCTTGGAGTTGCTGTAGCTAAAGGTTGGGAATTATACCAAATGGATGTCCATAATGCATTCCTCCATGGTGACTTAGAAGAGGAAGTCTATATGAAATTACCACCGGGATATTCTACTTCAGACGACAGAAGGGTATGTAGGTTGAAGAAGTCAATTTATGGTCTGCGTCAGTCACCACGTTGTTGGTTCTCCAAACTATCTAAGGCATTACTCGATTTCGGGTTCAAGCAAAACTACAAAGATTACTCTCTGTTTATCATGACTCGTGGGGGTAACACTCTGTTCGTGTTGGTGTACGTGGACGACTTAATAGTGGGTGGTAACAACTCGACTCTCATCGCCTCGTTCAAATCATATTTGAGCAGATGCTTCCATATGAAAGATTTGGGAGTATTACGTTACTTCTTGGGAATAGAGGTATCTCGTGGTCCTGCAGGAATGTATTTGTCTCAGAAAAAGTATGCTCTGGATATTATCAATGAGTGTGGACTTCTAGGGGCCAAACCAGCACCTACTCCTATGGAACAAAATCACAATTTATCTCGAAGTGAAGGAGCATTTTTTACTGAACCAGCGAAATACAGAAGGCTGGTGGGTCGTTTGGTCTATTTATCAGTCACCAAACCAGAGATAAGTTATGCAGTTCATACTCTGGCTCAGTTCTTGCAGCAGCCTCGGCAACATCATTGGGATGCAGCAATACGACTTGTACGGTATTTGAAAGGAGTGCCGGGTAGAGGAATTCTTCTGAGTTCAAACAATGATCTCCATGTTTCAGCGTTTTGTGATTCAGACTGGGCAGCGTGTCCTTTGACAAGGCGGTCTTTAACGGGATTTATAGTTCTTCTGGGTGATACTATTGTGTCTTGGAAGACAAAGAAGCAACACACTGTCTCCAGATCCTCCGCAGAAGCGGAATATAGAGCAATGGCAATGACTCTCAGCGAGTTAAAATGGACGAAGGAATTGTTAAAAGCATTTGGTGTAGATCAAAAGTCTTCGATCCCATTGTATTGTGATAGTAAAGCAGCTCTCCACATTGCCGCAAATCCGGTTTTTCACGAGCGCACAAAGCATATTGAGGCAGATTGTCACTTTGTTCGAGATGCAGTTCAGGATAAGTTGATTGTTACACAACACGTACGGACAACAGATCAGTTGGCTGATATTCTAACGAAGGCACTCTCGACGAGCCAGTTCAGTTACTTACTTGGCAAGATGGGCATTCGTGACTTGCATGCGCCATCTTGAGGGGGAGTATTAGGATAAGCATGAGCTTTATACGATTGATACGATTGATTTGTGTATATCCTTAACTCATGTATATCTCCTATATTGTTGGGGACTTGGCCTTGTATAAATATGTTTGCCTATCGGCTAATGAATAACAGAATACCTTTTCATGAGATCTTAACAGTTTCTATCACCTGGCCACTCTCCACGGCAAATATCTTCTCCGTCACCGTCTTCTCATTCCGACGATGTTCTCCGATCAACCCCTCGCAGCTCCTCCTCGGAGATCACACCTCGGAACCCTAGAAAGCGGATGAGAGTCCTCGACGAGGACGCTTACGTCGAAGCGATCGAGAAGATCATCGAGCGCGATTACTTTCCGGATATAATGAAGCTTAAAGACCGGCTCGATTGGATCCAGGCGGTGAAAACCCGTGACCCGATTCAAATCCGAGATGCTCAGCTGAAGATCATCGAGAGGCGTGGGAAGAAAGCGAGTCATCAGGGTGGGGACACGGAGGGTAAGACTCAGACTCCTGGATCTACTTTCTTGAGAAATTTCACTCCTTTAGATGAGTTTGATGGTAGAACCCCTAGAACTCCTAGAGAAGTAGAAGTAGTTGGTGCTGATGATGGTGATGGGGACGGAGATGTAGATGTTAACATGTCCTTAGATGACTTCTTTAGGAGGTATACCAGTGAGGATAACGATAGCTTTTCGAAGATTCTTGAGAAGGTTAATAAGAGGAAGAAGGAGAAGTATGGTTATCTCCTTGAAGGTGAGAAGGAGGATGGTAATAATCTGATTGAGGATGCAAAGAGAGATAGGATCACAGATGGGTATGGTACCTCTTATCAGCCACCGAGTACTTTAGAAGGATGGAAATATACAGCGAAGAATCTTCTCATGTACCATCCAGCTGATCGTGGCGAAGCGCAGTTAACTGAAGAGGAAAGGGCTGTGAGGTTAGCTGGATTGACTAAGGAGATAGCTAAAGGGAACACTCGTTTTCAAGGGAAGACTATGGATTCTAGGCCGAGAGAAGATGGTTCTGTTGAGATTCTCTACACTCCTATTGCAGGTTCTTCACCGATGCATGTCTCTGGTAGGGATAGAGACAAGTCCAAGAGGTATGATTTGGATGATTTAAGGAAAACTCCGAATCCTTTTTATGTGGAGTCGGATAAGAGGGCGGATAATGGGTATAGTTTTGTTAGAACGCCGTCTCCTGCACCTGGTCTTGATGAATCACCGTTTATAACATGGGGTGAGATTGAAGGGACCCCAATGCGGTTAGATCCCGAGGATACACCTATCGATATTGGTGGTAGTGCTGATGGACCTCACTACAACATCCCATCTGCGCCTGCAAGAGACGTAACGGCACATTCTTTATCAAGAGATGCGTCGAGAAAGATAAGAGAGAGATCAAACAGTATGTTTAAGAAACCTCCGTTGCCGTCTCCTCATCGAAGTGGAAGTGCAAGTCCGAATGTTAGGACGCTTTCACCCGCTGCTCAGAAGTTTTTCAGACGGGCGATAGGGAAATCGTCTTCTACTGTTGATGAGAGCCTTCGTGCAAGTTATCGTGGAGCGAGTCCTGGTGGTGTGACTCCTAAGAGTGTAAGAAGCGCATCTAGATTCGGGAAAGATAGGCTCACCTTGGGTTCGAGGTCGCCTTGATTGTGTGAATGTTATGATTATATGATGTTGAATACTTCTAGCCCTCATAGAGGCAACAAAGGTACTTCTTCTTGTACTACATAAGCTGCTTGTGTGCCAAGTTCTGTTGACTCTTTTCAAATGGAATACTATCTCTAGTCGCATTTGTAATTTTAATTTTCACGGCTTCTCTTTTTTTCTTAGTAGCTCATTTTATGCTCCCAGGCTGTTATCGCTTACCGCACTTCAGTATTACAACATCATCACAATATCCTCATGTTAAGTTTGGGATTTACTCTCTTAATATCAGTGCCCTTTTGTTTGTAATTCAAGGTTCTTTGTAGTTGTCATCCATCAAGTCCTCAAGATTGTTCTCTCTGCAGGTGTTGCATTCTCCTCAGAGTTTGGAGTTGCTTAATGTTTAATTAATCTATTATGAAATAGGTAGAAATGTCAGTATCTCAGGTTCGCGAACTATGGAGACTCGTCTGGAGTTCTTGTGAGCTCAAGATGCCCAAACTCAGCCGTTGAACTCGCTAAAGGCATCCCCTTCACTAATGAAGGAATGCGAGTCCGCAAGTATCACACTCAAATTAAAAAAGAAGAGAGGGGGTTGTGCGACAGCAGTGGAAAGTGGCCTAGACCGAGAGTGAGACAAGCTTGCCAAATAGCTAATGAGGAGCAGTGGAGACAACTAACGGGTATGTATCAGGCTTTGCTAGTAGAATTCAATGCATGAAAATAACATGGATCACAACTCAGAAGCTATAGAGATATCATCAAACCTATACTTACATACAAGAAACATAAGTGTTTTTGAAAGACAACATTGAGGATAAACCTAGACAAGTAAAACGAAATCACACAGAATCTCACTATCAATTATCAAACATGGACTATATGTTACTGGTTCCATAGCTTTCATGGTTAGTTAATAGCAGCAACTGTTTCCACGCAGAACCCAGCTCTTGCCTTGTCAGAATCCAAGACTTCTTTGGAAGGTTTGATGACAACTTGATTATTAACATAATGCTTGCGACAAACGGGCATATAGACATCAGCTCCACCAATCAGCTCGGTTCTGGTGTCACAAGTCTTTCTTAAAGTGAAGAAAGCTTTCTGCCCACAAACCTCACACCTTGCAGTTAGCTTCGTCACAGAATCAGCTATTGGTATAATGTCAAGCACAGCACCAAAGCTTCTTCTGCATTTTTGCCAGGAGAAAATCACATTCAAGTTACAGTGAACAAAAAACATTCAAATCTGAAACCGTCGAACCATAGAATCAAACACCTTAAGTAGTCACCATCAAGGCCTGCAACAATCACAGTTTTGCCATCATCATCAGCAACTTTGCAACAAAACTCATAAAGATCTCCAAAGAACTGTGCCTCGTCAATACCAATCAAATCAAGCTGCCACAAGAAGAAAAAAAAACACACAAAATTTTCAATACAGATCCTTTCACAAACACTACACAGAAACCATAAGACTTTTACCTTGGCATAAGCATCTTGTCCGAATATCTCGGGAAACGACATAAGATCCGGAAGAGCCCAGCAAGGGAATCCAATTCCATCATGCGTCACCACCGAGTCTTTAGCATATCTCGCATCTTTACTCGATTTCACCATCGCAATACTTCTACATAACCAAAAAGGAAAGAACTTTAGAAACTTGATCACTGAATCTGTGGAGATGGTGATCGTGTTTTACCTTCCGGCGCTGATCTCCGACTTGATTCGGCGGAGGAGAGAGGTCGACTTCCCGGAAAACATAGGACCCATGATAACATGAATCGCACCAGACCCGCGATGTTCTTGATCGGAGATAACATCTCTGGAGCTATCACTGTCGAGGGTCGACATGGCAGAGACTTTATAAGAGAAGATAGTGAGTACAGGGGATGATAAGGAGGAGAAAGGGTTAAGCTTGCTTGTGGGTTTTAGGTAGGGATGATGAGTAACTTGTCTATGTGATATATAACAGAGAGTCACAGAGGTTGAAGAAGGAAGAGAATTGTAGGAGAAGATTTGTCTAAGTCAAAGATAAGGTTTTTGAAAATTTTGACTTCTTGGAGGGAAACAGTGTTTTAAAGGGACCGTTTCATATTTTATATATGGGCTTAAGCCCAATAAAGCTTGGCCCTGAGGTGAAATTTATTTGTTTTTAAATAATCATATATTAATATTTTTGTGATTAACTAAATTGAAATAGTTATCTACATATATATAATGTAATGTTTGATACTTTTAGCAATTGTAAAATTTTCTATTATAATAATTTAGTTACCTCAATAATGATTCGCAAAAGCATTAATTCTCAACAATTGATTCGCAAAAGCATTAATTCTCAACCGTATAAATTATTAAATAACGCTTAAAACTTTAATTGTAACTGTCTTAATTTTTTTCAGACATGTATTCGATATCTGTAGGAAAGTTAAACTAATATCTCTAAAACAATATATATTTTAGGCTACTTTACTATTATAATTTGATTATGTGTAACATAAATAAAATAAATATTTTAAAATTTAGATGTTAAAACACCAATGCAAACACAAAAAATATAACTCAAAAAAAATAACTCAAACAACCACAACCTGATAAACATCATTAATTCAATACCTCTTTAGTTTAGTCTTAATGACACTAATTCCAATTAATCTAGATTTATTTTCATTTAATATATAAAAACTAAATATACTAATTCTTTTCTTTTTGGTAAACAACAGTAAAAATTGGTTGCGTGTAAGGAAAAAAACAAAACTCCGCATTTTCCTTATTACAAACGCACATAAGCTTTGTAATGTAAAAAAAAACTCCCCTTATCATGTATATATACAGACATATCTTCTTCTTCTTCTTGCAATCCCAAAAGCTTTCTATCTCTACATCTCTATCTAGAGCGCGTCCCTGCGCGTCGTCAGTATGTTCTTATTGACACCATTGAAATTGAGTTAAAATCGGATTGAACTTAAAACAGATAAACTTTGTATTCCTATTAAAAAAAATCGTGCCTTTCCTCAGATCTTGACGAGATTCCGCATCTGGGGATTTTTTTTCTTCTAATCTGATTGGTGGGTTTTCGTTATCATCTCGTTTTTGATTCTTTGATCTGAGATTTGATTGTAAATCCGTTTCCTTTTTTTGATCAAAACTCTCTTACTTTTTGTGTGTTTTTAATCGGTTAGATGAAAGATCTGCTCTTTTGCTTGTTTGATCAGATTTTTTAGAATCGATTTAATGCAAAAACCTGTTTGGCTTTATGTTTTGATCTGACAACTTTGTGTTCTGTCTGAAAGTTTGGTTCTTTTGTTGCTGCAGAGCAAAATGCAATCCGACAATGGAAAGCTTTTCATCGGAGGGATATCATGGGACACTAATGAGGAACGTCTCAAGGAGTATTTCAGCAGCTTTGGTGAAGTGATCGAGGCTGTGATCTTGAAAGACCGTACCACTGGTCGTGCTCGTGGCTTTGGTTTTGTAGTCTTTGCTGATCCAGCTGTTGCAGAGATTGTTATAACCGAAAAGCATAGTATTGATGGTAGATTGGTATGTTTCTTTCATCTAGAGTGTGATTCTGTACAATGCAACTTGTTTACAAAGCTTCTTTATGCAGTCAAGCCTTGAAAATATCACATTTTGTTACCACTAACCATCAAACTAGGCCGGTCCTGAGCATAGGCTAGTAAAGTATTGGCCTATGACCCCCAAAATTTCGAGAAAATTCACATATATAGGTCCTCAACTTTATATAGCCCAATATTTTATATAATACCAAATTGTTTTGCAGGTTGAAGCGAAGAAAGCTGTTCCAAGAGATGACCAGAACATAGTTAGAAGCAACAGCAGTAGCATCCAAGGATCACCAGGCGGTCCAGGAGGACGAACAAGGAAGATATTCGTTGGAGGATTACCTTCTTCGGTCACAGAAAGCGATTTCAAGACGTATTTTGAGCAGTTTGGGACAACTACCGATGTGGTTGTTATGTATGACCACAACACACAAAGGCCTAGAGGTTTTGGATTCATAACTTATGATTCCGAGGATGCGGTTGAGAAAGTACTGCTCAAGACATTCCATGAACTTAATGGTAAAATGGTTGAGGTTAAGCGAGCTGTTCCAAAGGAGTTGTCTCCAAGTCCAGCTCGTAGTCCGCTTGGTGCTGGTTACAGCTATGGAGTTAATAGGGTTAATAACCTCTTGAATGGATATGCTCAAGGGTTTAGTCCCGGTGCAGTTGGAGGCTATGGACTTAGGATGGATGGTCGGTTTAGTCCGATTGGTGCTGGAAGAAGCGGGTTTGCGAATTTTGGTTCTGGATATGGGATGAATGTGAACTTTGAGCAGGGGTTGCCGACAGGGTTCACAGGAGGTACAAGTTTTAATGGAAACGTTGACTATGGCAGAGGCATGAGCCCTTACTACATTGGTAACACAAACCGGTTTGGTCCTGTGGTTGGTTATGAAGGAGGCAATGGAGGAGGAAACTCATCTTTCTTCAGTTCGGTTACACGGAACCTATGGGGAAACAACGGTGGTCTTAACTATAACAACAACAACGGTACCAACTCGAACTCCAATACATACATGGGAGGATCAACAAGTGGTAACAACACACTTAGCGGTCCATTTGGAAACTCCTGGGGTGCTCCTGGAGGAGGAAACAATGCTGTTAGTAACGAGAATGTGAAGTTTGGTTATGGAGGAAACGGTGAATCTGGTTTTGGGTTGGGAACAGGTGGATATGCAGCAAGAAACATAGGGCCTAGCAAGGCAGCACCATCATCTTCATTCTCTTCTGCCTCGGTAACTAATAACACGGGTTATGATGGAGTAGGACTTGCAGAGTTTTATGGGAATGGTGCAGTCTATAGTGATCCCACGTGGAGATCATCACCTCCTGAAACAGAAGGGCCTTCTTCTTTTAGCTATGGGATTGGAGGAGGAGGTCCTTCTTCGAATGTTTCAGCTAGAAGTTCATCTCCAGGTTATGTGGGCAGTTACAGTGTGAACAAGAGGCAATCAAACAGAGGTAAACTTAGTTCCTAGTGATATTTGCTCTTAACACATGATTCTATGCTTAAAGACTGCCATGAGCTAGCTGATTAGTAAAGGAATAGGATAGGAATGTATAGGTTCCTAATAGAAAGCCTATATAGGTCCCAAACCACACTATCCAGGCTAGATTTTGATTATCCTCTTCTTCTTATGGGAACAAAACAAACCATGGTTTAGGGTGTTGAACTAATAGTGAATTGGCTTTTCCTTAGAAACTTGGTTGCATACATAATGGGGTAAAAGCAGTAACCAGTCTTATTGTTATCTAGTTCCTCAGGGGCCATCTACATGAAGAAAGCTTCTTTCAGTGCTTTAGATATGTGCTCATGGAGCTAGGAAACTAGCTTAATCTTATGCATTGCTTACACCAGAGTCTCTAGGAAGTCTTAGAAACTTGTGATGACGAAACCCAATTGCATAACTGGTTTCTTATTGCTCTTCCTCTCTGAGTTATTTCTCCCTTTCTTCACCTTGTGTTGCAGGAATTGCTACTTAGTACAATCATTTTTGTTTTTACCACGATATTGTAGGCGAGCCATCACGGTGAACGCGATCTGTGTCTTTTTGGCGAATCTTTTAGATTATCTTCTCTCCTTGATACAAAGCCTATGAGGACGAAACTTGACCACACCATCAGCTAGAGAGGCTAGAGCTAACCAGAAAATCCCATAGATTTTCCTGTCATGGTTTGGTTTTCTAAATTCATTAGTCCTCCTCCTAGGCTTCTTTTCTGTTTTCTTTTTCCTTTTTTTCCTTTTCTTTTCTTTCATTGAGGGACAGAAGAAACTGTATCAGTCTCCGGCGAGGCTGTAATACAAAAGAAGAGTTCAAAACAAAAAATTGAAGAGGATGATCCTTCTTCATTAGTTTTCATTATTGTCATGTCATGTAATGGTTCTTGTTCTTGAGGGTTATGTCTAAGGTTTGTGTTTTGAGGCAGATTGTACTAGAGGTTATATGTTTTTTCTTCTTCTTTTGTTGTCGTTTTAAGGTTCTTTGTTTTGTTTTTGATAGTGTGAGATATTGGGAAGGTAATTAGCCATTGTAGGGCTTTGGAGAATAAGTTCGTTTTATCACTATGAGATTATTTTGGTCTCTCATGCTGTTTGTATGTCTTATCCCAACGCAAGCAAACTCGTTTCTGTTCATGTACTTCTATACTTCCTATGTTTTACTGCTTTCTTCTCTTCATTATACAAGGATTCAAATCATAAAATATCCCAAATGACTAACATTCACTGATTGAATGTAGCTATCATTATGTTTTGAATCATTATGAGTAGTTGATGTATGATATTTCATATGCATCCTCACAATTTTTTTTTCACTACGGTGATCCAAAGGGAAACTTGGGGGCCAAGCCACCACTAACCATCTTGAACTACTGCTAAAGCTTCACTTACACAATTGCTCTCATTAATTAATTAGTTTGTGGCTTGAACCGCACTTGTAAGATTTATGGTTAAAAGCATAATGTATTCATTGTTGAATTAGATAGAGTAAGAGCATGGTTTTGAAAACCGGATCGGACCGGCCGGTCGAACCGGTTCGACCGTGAATCGTTGAAGAAATCGAGTCCAGTTTGGTTTAAAACCCAGATTTAAAAAATCCGGTAAAATCAGCTAAAAACCGGTAAAACCAGTGACCCGAGTCAATTTCAAAACTTGTTTCTAAAAATCAACATATAATTAATGTGTTCACAATTGTTATTATAATTTAATATTTCATAATCAATGTTAAATATCATTATTTAATTAGTTTTCTATTTAATTTTATTTCCTTAAGAAATAATGTAAAAAAATATTAGATCTCATATACCAATCTTATTTTGCCTTATTTATAAAATTTGAGAATTTATTTATATGAATCAATATATACGGTAATTTTTTTTTATCAATTTTAATTTACATTATTGTATATATAGTTAAGTTTATGTTTGTTCTTTATTTTTTTAGTTTATAAAAGAGAACATAGAACATATTATATGTATAAATACTTTTTAGGTCTATATAGTGCAAATATATGATTAAATATATTTAATTTCTAAAAACGGAAACTTCGGTTCGACCGGTTGAACCGGTCTAACCTGTCAACCAATAGCTATACCGAGTCGGTATCCGGTCCGGTTTTCAAAACATTGAGTAATAGCATACATCATAGATCATAGATAGTTTTTGTATAGAAAACATAACAATATTGTATGGGTGCTTTAGATTAATAGTTTTGAGCTTCTACTTATTGAGGTAGCTTGGTCACGGGACTGCTGCAAGCCTTAGGGCTCTGAGCTCCCAAGAGTTTGGGACTTACGTTTGAGCACTGGAAAGTAGCTGGACCATCCACTCCACTGTAACTAATATCAATGTCTCCAATCTCAACGTTCTGGCATGGATATCCCTTGCTGCACAATAGCTTCACTGCATCCTTGTTCCCTGATGTTCCTCTGATCTTCTTGAAGCTTATGTTTGCAAGCCTAATCGTTGATGGTTTCTGCAAATACAAAACAAAAAAATGATTGTAAAATGAACAGAAGAACATGTTTGTTGAACCCTTAAGATATGTTACCTTCTTGTTGCATTGGTTCCAAGGGCAATACTCTTGGTCGATGAGGATTGGGTTGCTAACGTTCTTGACAATGATATCCTCAAAATGAATATCAGAGGCGGTGGTGGAGCAAGCTGCAGATGGCCATGTCTTGATCCTTAGTCCATTGTCAGTCTCTTGTAGAGTGCAGTTCACAACCCTAATGCCGCTAACATCTTGCTCTTTTCCGTACCTTCCAAGGCTTCCGACACTGATTCCATGTCCTGGACCGCATGTGACTTTCTCCACGTGAAGGTTCTTTGTCCCATCTCCAACGGAGATGCAGTCGTCTCCTGTGGAGATGAATGAGTTAAGGATCTTGACTCCATCACTTCTTCCTAAATGGATACCATCAGTGTTGGGACTATCTTCTGGAGCGGTGATCTTGATGTTACTCATGGTCATGTTCTTGGCTCCCAGCACGTTGATGTGGAAGTTCTTGGCATCTATAGATGATATGTCTTTTATCTCAGCGTTCTCCACAAAATCAAACCTTATACTCTTTAAAAACAAAGACAAAATGGCATCCCTAAGTTGAATACCTAAAAGTTTTCGTCGCCAAAATAGATATCAAGAAAAAAAATACAAAAATAAATTTTATTAAAAGGTGTATATATACATTATACAATTTGGTTTAACTAATCTAAACTTAAAATTTAAAGTTATATGATAAAGTTTTAGGGGTGAAGTTTAAAATTAAAAAGAATATTAAAATTTTTAAAATAAAAAAATCTATTTTAATCATTTTTAGCTCAACTTTTGTGACAAAAACTAAAAAAAAAAATATTTGAGAGATTTACCCGTCTTAAAACCATCCATGCTTCAATTTGTGTGTGTAAACAATCCATAGAGGATGCTTAGGCCAACTAAAACTTGGTAATAAGTTCAAAATCTCAAAGACAATTAAGGACAGAAGCACATACGATGGGAAGTTTCTTGCAGTTGAATGTCTGGTGACAGTTATTGACTCTCCAAGCTGCATTGCCTTCACCATCGAAATCTCCACCTCCGTTCAACTTAAACCCATTAATGTTGCCGAAGACAACCCATTTTTCCTTTCCAAGGATCGTGTTACAGTCAGCTTTGACAGTGCCTTGAAGTGTGGAGCTTTGCATGGACCCCTCATCTCAATCTCACCAAGCTTGAACTCTCCTTTCGGGATCACCACTTTGCTCGGTGATGGAGATTGACATGCCGATGTAAATGCTTTCAGAAGTGCCTGCATGCATCAGCACAATGAAACCTTAACAACTAAACCCAAAAAAAATACGGTTTTGTAGATTGCTTGTAAAGCAAGAAAGATAAATGACTAACCTGAGTAATATCAGAACCTGAAGAGGAACCAATGGTGAATACCTCAGCATTGGCTGAAAATCCAAATAAACATAAAATGAAAATTGTGGAAACTCCAAAATATGCACCCATTCTTAAAAATATATGTTTACTACTAATATCACTATTTATTGAGAATTATGTTTATTTAATTTGATCTAACTCATGGTTTACATTTATGTATGGGTTGGGGAAAGAGATGTTCAGTTTAACTTTGCTCAGCACCTCTCATTCTTTAGTCTGCGTGTCTCTTATCTTTGGAGTCTGCTGTCTAATTTTATATCTTGAAGGTTAAAACTAAAAAAAAATACCTTAAAGGGAAAACAGTAAATAGTTACTTTCATCTAATATTATAAGTTTGTGTTATAACTAAAAATTTCACAAAAATTGTCAGCAACTGTACATAAAATATAAATAACTTTTCATATAACGGGTTTAAGAACGCTGTTCTAAGATATTCAGTAATTTTTGAAACTTCATTTTCTTCTAATTGTGATATATATAGCTGCAAAGTTTCATAAAAAAACACATATATATAGCTTTATATGTAAACAGTTGAATGTTATATATCCTACATCTTAAAATACTAGTAAGATGAATAACTAGATAGACATGGATCATCATATCACTTATTGTCAATAAATTTTACGGTTTCTATATATATAAGTTCATGAAATTAAGCATATTAAATATTAAAAGAGAAACAATATATATGTTAGAAAATATAGATAATTTTTTTTTAATTTTATTAAATCATAATGCACACACACATCTATATGTGTTGGCATCGAATACAAACTTTTTTTTTGTTACAGCTTTCTACAAGTCCCTTATATGACTTGAAAAAAGGGTTAGAAAGAAGGAAAAAAACAAAATTGGATGTGAAAGCCCTAGTGTGTTGATTCTGAGCTTCAACATTTTACTCTTTGCCAGGAGCCTTGACCACAGGTCCAACGCAAGCCTTTGGGTTCTGGGTTCCCACAAGCTTAGGTGTGACGTTTGTGCACTCGAAAGTTGGTGGACCATCAGCTCCTTTGTACTCAATGTTGATGTCTCCAATCTCAACGTTCTCACATGGATGTCCCTTGCTGCACAATAGCTTCACTGCGTCCTTGTTCCCTGATGTTCCTCTAATATTTCTAAAGGTTATGTCCACTAGCTTGATTGTTGATGGTTTCTGCAAATAAAAACAACCGTTGGCAATCAGAATCATAAGATTTTGTCATACCAACGTGACAAGTCCATGAGTGGTCTTTAGCACAGCTAAATGAAACATTGTTTAGGGTTCCTAATTTTTTTAAAAAAAACTATATAGAAAAAGACCTCCAAATTTATAAAAAAAAAATTTATAAAATTTTTCCTAATTTACTTAGGGCCTCCAACATCTCAGGGACGACCTGGTGACAACCATGAAATTGTAGTGAATATCTAGAACTCTGATATGTAATTTGTATCAACATGCATGGAGAGAACTAGAAAACCATCAGAATAACCTTTATTACATGGACTCTAATATTAAAAGATACTTACGTTCTTGTTGCATTGGTTCCAAGGGCAGTACTCCTGGTCGATGAGGATTGGGTTGCTAACATTGTTAAGGATGATATCCTCAAAATGAATACCAGCGGCGGTGGTGGTGCAAGCCGCAGAAGGCCACGTCTTGATCCTCAGACCATTGTCAGTTCCCAAGAGGGTGCAGTTCATAACCTTAATGTCGTTGACGTCTTGCTCCCATCCGTACCTTCCAAGGCTTCCAACACTGATTCCATGTCCTGGACCGCACACAACTTTCTCAATGAGGAGATTCTTCATCCCATCTCCCACGGAGATGCAGTCATCTCCTGTGGAGATCTTAGTGTTGAGGATCTTGACTCCCTCACACCTGCCCAAATGGATACCATCAGTGTTGGGGCTTTCAGCTGGAGCAATGATCTTGATGTTATCAAAGGTCATGTTCTTGCCGCTGATAACGTTTAGGTGGAAGTTCTTGGCATCTAATGAGGTTATATCTTTTATCTCAGCGTTGTCCACAAAATCAAACCTAACACTCTGCAAAATAAAAATAAAATAAAATAGCATCACTTAATTATTTATATCATATTAACAAAATCCACTTTAAATTTTGTCTTTTGTATATTAAAGACAGAAACATTTTTTTTTCTTTTTTTTCTCTGAATTACTAGGAGTTTCGGACAAAAACACTTACGATGGGAAGTTTTTTGCACTCAAAAGTCTGGTGGCAGTTATTGGCCTTCCAAGCTGCATTGCCTTCACCATCAAATGTTCCACCTCCGTTCAACTTAAAACCATTAATTTTTTCGAAAACGACCCATCTATCTTTCCCCTGGGTAGAGCCACCGTCAGCTTTGACGGTGCCTTGCAAGGTGATCTCGACTGGAGATTTGCATGGACCAGTCATCACGACCTCACCAAGCTTGAAGTCACCTTTTGGGATCAGCACCTGGCTTGGTGTAGGAGCTTGGCATGCCGATGTGAATGCTTTCAGAAGAGCCTGCAACAAAACCTCCAACGAGTAAGTAAGCCAAAGAAATGGTTTACAAATGATTGGGATGCAAAGAAGTTATATATATAGATACTAACCGCAGTAATATCAGAACCTGGAGGGCCACCAACGTTGAACACCTCAGCGTTGGCTGAATATCCCAGCAAACATAGAACCAAAATTGTATAGATTCCCAAATATGAACCCATTATTTATTTATTTATTTATTTGTTTTTATTTCTTTTTTTTTATTGTTTTCTGAGATTTTAACTCAGCATCTGCTGCTTTATATAGTACCTTGAATAGAGTTATGTTCAATGTCCATTTTTCTCTCAACGCCTCGTTTTTTAGATAGTTTGACCCATTTTTAAGGAAGTATTAGGTTAATTTTATTTCGAGAAAAACTAGCGTTTTATTATTAAACCAATGACTTGTTCTACTCTTGCACGTTCTATAACATTTCTGTGATACGTTCATTTTTTGGCAGGTTAATTTTTAGCCAACTTATGTAATTAAACAATGTAAAATAGATCTCAAATGGATAATTAGTACAATTTTTACCATTTATTTATGTATAATAAAAGTAAAGGATCCGCATGAGGCATAACAACTGTTGATAGTATAATAATTATCATCCGATCTAAACGTCTCTGTAATAAATAGTAGTCTTCGTATTTTTCGTGGTCACTATTATAGTTTTGCAAATGATGGCGAACTAGTTTATCAAGTTATAATGTGAATGACGAAGAATAATTTGCATGCCATTGTGATTTTTCTTAAAGGTCATCAGGATGGTTACCGTTGGATGAACATATCATCATTTTCGATTTTGACCATATAACTATGCCTAGGAAAAGGCTTGCCAACGATCACGTAGACAAAAGATCGTCGAGTGCTGTTGAAGGTTGGCCATCTCCAAAAGGCCACAATGGCCATTTTTTCTTGCTCATCGAGTCACCGGTACCACTAGTCGCTAGAGTATATGAGTGTTGTTTTTTAATGTTTTAGTTCGGAAAATTCCACACTCAGAAACAGCTAATACCCTTATGAGATCATTAATGTTTTAATCAACATGCACCATGTTAGTGTTTTTCTCTAGGATATGTATTGCCAAAGCTAGTGACAACCTATCCAAACAAACTAGCATATGATTCTGAAAAGGCCTAGTCTAGAAGAGACACTAAGAGCATTAGAAATATATGTGAAAGATATGTTAGGTTAATAAGATCAATGATCTCATAATATAATATATATGTGGGTTAAAACTATCAAAAATGACATAATCTATATTTCGCTATATCGTCTATCAAATCATATGATTCGAAAGAAAAAAAAAACTGAATGAATCAACCAAATAGGTTTTGCTGCATTTTATGGTTTGATTGCATCTTATGCCTTAGAATTTAAAATATTTTCGTTTAGACTACGAACCCCCTAACCAAAACGAAGTAGTAACTACTCCGTTTTATGTTTAAAATTCTTTTCAATTCTTTCAAATAATTTCATTTTTATTTTTTATCATTAAAAGAACCCTAAAAGCGATCAAAATAACTATCTTTAAAAAAAAATTAAATATTTATTTTCTATTTTTTAAAATTTAAATTTTAAATCTATCCCCAAATCTCATCCCATAACATGAGTGAAATTGCAATAAAATGAAAAGACTAACTCGGTCGAATTATCCGTGACAGATAAATGTATTTTTAATTTCGAGATTAAAAAAATAAGAAACATAGAGATTTGTTCTTGTCGTGGTACGAGGCTCGTGTCCTAAACAATTATGCTTTTGTCGGAATTCTCGTTTAGTGACCCTCACGATCTCTCTCTCTCTCCTATAACTCGGATCACCACATGACTTCTTCATCTCCTCCTTCCCGTTAATCCCTAAACTTTGTTCCATTGTCTCCTCTCTCTCTCTTTGATTAGATCGATCCCCAAAAAAGACATTCGGAACATTCTCAAGGGCTTGAAGGGGAGATTCATTTGATTGATTGGTCTTTTGGTATCTGGAGCTCTGTAACATGGACAACAAGAAGAAGGAAGGAGGAGGAGAGGATGAGAACACGTCCAAAACGGCGTCGTCTCATCATCACGACGGCACAGACGACGAGGGTGTTGGATCATTGGGGAGACAGATGAGCGAGTCTTCTCTTTGCGTTACTGAGGAAGAAGAAGATGATGATTCCAAATTACATTTGGGTCCTCAGTACACTATCAAGGAGCATCTCGAGAAGGACAAAGTTGCTTCCTTTTTCATTTTTCTCTCTTTTTTTTATTCAAATGAAATTTATTAATTTTTTTTTGAAGAATTCTCTTGACTAATCTGAATAGGATGATGAGAGTCTGAGGAAGTGGAAGGAACAGCTCCTTGGAAGTGTTGATGTCACCAACATTGGAGGTCTGTTTAAAAATCATAATCATCATCTTGGCTATGATTGTTAGATCATTGTGATTCATGTGAATAGTTGGGATCAGACTCTGGATCTGGACATCATCTTCATCTATGTTTTTTAGAGTTTACAGTTTTTTTATTGTAATAGAATTTGTGTCTTTATATCTGCAGAGACTCTTGACCCTGAAGTGAGGATCATTAGCCTAGCTATCTTATCCCCTGGAAGACCTGACATTGTTCTTATGGTCCCTGAGAATGGAAATCCAAAGGGAATGTGGTTTACTTTGAAAGAAGGGAGCAAGTACAGCTTGAAGTTCACATTTCAGGTTAACAACAACATTGTCTCTGGTCTTAGGTACACCAATACTGTTTGGAAGACCGGTGTTAAAGGTAATAAACAAACACACAAGTTTGTCTTAGATTCTCTTAGTTGATTAAGAGACAATGAATGTGATCCAATTCCTTTTAATGTTGATTTAGTGGACAGAGGAAAGGAAATGCTTGGAACCTTTAGTCCTCAGTTGGAACCATACAACCACGTGATGCCGGAAGAGACCACTCCTTCTGGCATGTTTGCTCGAGGATCATATTCTGCAAGAACTAAGGTTAGATACTGACACAACCATGAGCTGTAGATATTCTTTGGTGGTGGTGATTCTTAAAGTTACTTTGCTAAAATCTTGTTTCAGTTTCTTGATGATGATAACAAATGCTACTTGGAGATCAACTACAGCTTCGACATCCGTAAAGAATGGCCTGCCGTTTAAAACTCAAGAACAAGTCTCCTGAGATGAAGTAGAAGTTGTGTTTGTTTCACTCCCTGTCTCCTTTTTTCACGTGAACATGTTATTGTGAATCGTTTACCGATAGTTCCTTTCCTCTTTGATCTTGATTTTAGTAATGCCGTTGGGAATCAGTATGTGTGTTTGTTCTCAAGTCTGTTTCTCCTTCTGCCTCTTAACATGTGTTTGGTGATGTATGATTGTGTTGGATCCTGAGATGTATAAATGACTAATTGTCACAGTCAAAAGATGAAGAGATGAGAGTTTTTGAATATCTTATTTTGAAGTCTGTTCCTCATATATCATCTGCTTTACGAGTTGTGTATATTTTTTGTTATTAAGTAGTATTGAGAAGATAACTTTACTGTAATGAATCTCTGAGAAAACATGAAGATCACAATTGATTATAATTTACATAAAAAAAGAGAAGAAACTTGACATCTACCATCTCAGAAAATGGATCTTTGTTGGTCTTTTTGTTTTGCTTTCAAAATTGAAAATGCTAATTTATTTACTTTAGCAACACATCAAGAGGGGTAAGTAAGTATATAAGCCATTGGACTCCCTCCTTGTACACTTTATGGCTCACTCGTTCTTACCATTTTCTTTAAGAGAGTTGAGTCTCCTAAGTCTCTGGTCAAGTTCTGCCATCACCGCTGGTTCTTGCTTCTTCCTCTGCTTAGATATGGTGTTGGTAGTCATCGATCCAATTTTCTCAAAGGCCACCTAACAAAATATGGATTATGATTCTTGAATACATAAACTCCCTTCTGTTCTTTGGACTAGAGAATGAATTACCGTTAATAACTCATCCGGGTCAAAGAGCTGGTGTGAGGTGGTCTGTATTATGTTTATTACATCACCAACCTGGTGGGTCATAAGCAACTCGTTTTCTTTCATCTGCATATGAAACAGAGAACCATGAAATGAAACTTACTCTCAAGGAGGAAAATGCTGATCAAATAGGAAGAGAAGTAAGAACCTTGAATATTGCTAAAGCCGCATGGAAAAGAACCTTTGCTCCTTCATAGAAAAGTACATCCCAAACTCTTAGAGTTGTCTGCAAAAAAAAGTTCAATGCATCCTCAATAAAAGCAAAGCTTAAAAGCCAAATATGATTCAACAACATAGCTCTTTCTTAAGAACCTCTGAAGGTAGGCTTTTCGAGAAGAGGCATAGAAACCATTCTGTTGCTACAAGGGAAACATCAAACCCCATATCGTCAAGATGAGAAGCTATTCTGCAAAAGCACAATGTGTTAACAATTTGATAAACTAGTGAAGCTCAGCATCCAAGAACCAAGAAGGAAAGAAAAGACTTACCGGGGACATTTTTGAGCAAGCAAGTCTTTGAAAACACGCTGCTCAACATGGCATCCAGACAAGTTGGTTGTATAGCAGTCACGGACTAAAACGTTTTCCAGAAGGACAGCTAGCATCCAGAACGCTTCTTCTTCTGTCTTCATGACAAGTAATAGTAAGGCTGCAACGTAATTTAGGCCCTGCAACAAAAAACGGCACTGAGTAAAGATGAAAACTCATTTGAATAGAGAAAAATGGAGATGGGAGAAGGATAAGTATGTACCTGACAATAGCCAACATCAGAATCACGAAAGGAATACCCAACAAGCACACGTCTTAGAGTAGCATGACCTTCTGGAGTGTCCAACCATGCATGGCCAGGGAAAGTCCGTGGTAGATCCTGCAAGCATTGGAAGGAAAATGATGACAAGATCCAAGGAGGTTGCACTCAAAGATAACAGTAATCAACTTATCATATCACATAATCTCGAATAAACCATCAATCAACCAGTGACATAGCAGCAAAAAAGGCTCTGCTACTATAAGTTGCCTGCACGATGGAACTATAACAATCACAATACATAGACACAAAAAAATTATTGGTTTCCTGCAGCCAACATCATTCCTAAAACCCTCAAAACTATGTCTGAGAGGTAAAATGTTAACATCAGACTGGTGAAAATGAACTATTCCTAGCACACAACATATGAAGCAGTCTTCTATGACCATCACACAATAGTAGCCTCTGAGTTTGCCTGAACACAAGAATAAGATCCAAAGAAACAGACCAAATCAATCCTAACACAAAGCATCAGAGAAAATCAATCCGTGGAAAATACTATGTTGTCTGAAGAATCCATTAAATCAAACAGGTGAGAACCAAAAGAACAAAAACACTGAGACTTTGGATAAGATGACAAACTCACATGATCAATCTGACGAGTTGCCGGCGTGACCATCCCATCAACAGCCTTAGTCAAATCACTGTAATAACTCTCCGGGACAGTAGACTTCTTCTTAGCAGCACCAGAAAGAGAAAACCAAACCTTTGGTCTCAACACAGGAGGGATCCCTTTCCTAATCAACCTCTTCAACGTAATCGCATTCGTCAAAGTCGAGATCTTTAGAGACGTCTTCAAAGCTATACCACCTCCGATCAAGAGAATATCAGGCTGGAGATACCAATTAGCTCCTTTGCTAGCTTCAAGAGCCCACCAAACACGTCCTTGGTTCCTCACTTTCTCCCTAACTTCGTTCAACACGTTCACGTCGTCCACGTTTCCTTCCACCGTGAACCCGTACATGTCCTGGAACTTCACGACGATGTTGGCTCGTCGGGCGTGGATGCTGGGACGTAGGATTGGGATTTGAGATTGTAGCTCCATGGTTAAGTCTCTTCTGTTTTGGATCCCGAACATCCTCGGATCTTGTCTGAAAACTCAAACTGTTTTCCTCCAGATTTGTCTGATAATGATCTCGTCAATTTCGGACCAAGCACGAGGAACTGAAACAATGACACCGTCAAAAAAAGGAAGCGACTTTATTTATTTGGATTAGAAAAAGAGTAAATCTTATAATCAAAGTTGTAACCTTTCAATTATATTATAATGTTGTCACGTTCTGCAAACGTTATCTATCTCCTTGAAGCTTTCTCTCTCGCTCTCTAGTCTTCTTCTCTACGCAGTCAAATAAACTCGACTTCTTTTTTTTTTTGTGAATTAAAAAAAATTCAGAAACAGAGAAGCTGAAGCCAAGAACAAATGATTTTTTTTTTCCCGTGAGGAAACAATGACTAAAAATGGAAAAAAAAGTGTGAAGACACACTAAAAATAGTTTTACAGAGAATCCAGAGGAGCTTAGAATTGAATAACGCGTCTCTCGGTGTCGAACAGAGAATGAGTTAGAGAAGTTAGAGGAGGAGGATGAAAAGACAGATGTAAATGTGGGGGTTGAATCGTGAGCAACGGATTGTTATGGGGCTATTTTATAATTTTATGAAGATAATGATTTGGGAGCGCTGGAGACGGAGATTAGTAGAGGAGTAATGAGTTAATGACTCGTGTTTAACTTTAACATCGTTGTTATGGCAAAGATTATGACTAATATGACTATGAAGTTGTCTGTATTAATAGCTCTGTCCTTTTCTGAGGATAACAGAGGATGATGTGTCAATTGAATGCTAACACTAGGAAGATACATTGGCTTGTCTAGATCTTTATTCGAAACACCATTTTAATGATATTTATTTAACTTTTTTTTTCCCTAAAAGTTTAAAACTTAAGAAGGCAAAAACGTGCTGAAGTGTCATGCAGCTGATGTACATTTTTTACGTTACAATATTACAATTTAAGTAATATCATTGGATCTTTTTCAAAAAAATATAATGAAATAATATCATTGGATCATATTCGTTTTCGTATTCTCTCCACGGGGAAAGAAATCCCAAAATTAATTTTAACTTTATCAGATTTGCTTAAAAGATACGTGAGTCCACGACTCCACTAACCTAATTAAATAATTTAAATGATTTTAAAATAAATATATAAGTGATAGTTTAAAATATTTGTTGATGATTTTAATACATTTTGTAATTTATATATTTATTTAAAAAATACAACCAAATTCGATAAAAACTAATTCTTCTACATGAGCTTTTTTATCTTTATATAAAAACCAAATAATTTTTAACTAATAAAATAAATAAAACTAACTATTTATATATTATATTAATAATTAGAAATTTAAGAAATGGTCGAATAAAAACTTTTTAAAACTGGAAGAAAACTTTGACTAATCAAAAATTGATTTACAAAAAAGAATAAAATTTAATCATTTTATATCACTATGTAAAAATATGTAAACATGTAGTTGAATACAAAGTTTTAAAAAACATTCATAAATTATTTTTGAATAAATTTCAGAGGCAAATAATCAAAGGGCTCTGATATCTTTTTCTCATTTATCAAGATGAAAATCCAGTTTTAAAAATTATAATGAAAATTATATTTTGAAAGCTATCCTATTATAGTGATCAATAATCTTCACATAATTATTTATGTACATATCAGATAGATAAATAATATAAAGAATTCTATTTAAATTCTAGCGTAAAATCATATAATTGGTTTATTACATTTTCATAATAAATTTTCTATTAATTTTTTTTCAAATACTTTTATTTTGAAATTTACCAAAAAATGATGAAATATATAATTGAATAACAGCATGATTTAATGAAATTTTCAATTTCCTCATTATATTCAATCAAATGTTTAGATCCAATACCCTCATATCTCTTACCAAATTGTTATAAATATAGAACATGATTTAGCACATAAATTCAACCCAATGAAATCTTAATAAAAATAGAAAAGTAAACTGATTTAATTAGAAATAAAATACATATGACAATTTGAACAAAGATCTTGAATCAATCACCAAAAGCTTTTATTTTAGGGTTCATGGCTAGCTAAAGTCAAATCCTTGTTCATGTCTTACAAAGGAATATATGTTCTCAACTTTGTTTTGTTCGAAGGCAAGTTGATAATCATGTAATCTAACATGATTTGTATATAATTTTAAAATAGATAATTACTAAAGATATAGAAAATATCATCAGCTGAATACAATTAGAAAAAATCAGTTATTATTCACTTATTAGCTTCTAGAATCAAACGATTTATTAGTATGCACTTAAATAAATAAATAGAAGACGCAACAACCGTAATCCATCATCATACTTAGAAAATCCTAAAACACAAGAACAAAAAGATAGTTTATAGAGAAAGTTTAGAAAAGAAGAAACGATGTAGAACAAATGGTGTAAACAGAATAAAAAAAATAAACAACGCAAATTGTATAAACGGAATAAAAGAACAATGGAAAATAATAACAAATTAAACATGGAACCCACTATGATATATCCACAAATAGAAGCATGTTAAAATGAGTGGATTATAAAAGCTAATGCACAAAACCAGTACATGTGGCTAAGAAAGAAAATCAGATGTTTTAATTAGAATCTATATATCCCTAAGTTATGACTCTAACCAATTATTTATGAACTAGTTATGTCACCTTATAATATCATTCTCTCATCCATTTACGACTTTCAAATTCTTCGAAAAATCTTTGGAAATTGCAAAGCTTTGTAAGCTGTACATATATAAATGCAATGTCAATTGTCTTTTCTATCTTACGAGAAGTTTGTGTAGTGTTAAGCCTACATAGATCATAATAAAATATATTTTTAAACTAGTTAAATAATTAAAAATAGTAATATATGTCAACATAACAAATAAAATAAAATATGGAGTGAACATATGTCACGCAATTTAGGTATACACTTTCAGGTTTTGATTGATTTCAGGTCAATTTCAAAATTTATGTTTAGACGCGATTAAGGTGTGTTGATAAGGTTGGACCTACAAAAATGGAAACCCATTCAAAAAAAATTCTACAATCAAATAAATACATTTAATTTTTTTATTATACATATATAATTTTACATTTTATTTATTTATGCCTTGTTTAATATTTTAATAGTTATATACCTATATTCAAAAAAATTATGTTTTGTTGTGTAATATATCAAAAAACTTATTTTTCAAAAAAGCTAACATATAGATTTTTTTTTAAAAAATGGAGGCCTTTAAAATGTTGAGTTCCCATAGGATCAGGCTCAGGCCTAGGCCCGGCCTTGGGTGTTGAATTATTCTTTCAGCGTGACAGAGCTTGTGGACACAATAAGCTTATACACACCAACCGAAAGGCATATGCTCCCATAGTTTTTGAACACATCAACGACTGAAACAGAGTTTGAGAAGATGATAAAGGAACTACACATACAGTCTCTAGGACAGCCAGAACTAAGGATTATCAAAGCTGGAAGTATTGTTACAAAGTATCTTGTTCCCAATTGTATGTGCATAATCAAATACACTACCACTGTTTAAACCTGGTTGTAAGACAAAGACTTGTCTTTAATAAAAGTATAATATGCTCTTTGAACTCCACTTTGTATGCTTTATTTTGCAACTAAGATGGTTGTAACATGATCTTTCCAATAACAAGATAGTATAGTAGGCAAAACGAATGACAAGTATCAAAATCCAAGAGATGATAATTAATATAGCAGCAGAAAGACATGAGACGATTCATCCAAATCACTAATCAAATAAAACTGCTAAATGTTTTTCAGAAATCTTTCACCATGAGACCACAAACTTAAAGCTTATTTTCCACAGTGTATCAAACTTCCCGCACCTAGGAAAAGCCCAAAGATAGCTGCGCTGCCCATGGTTGTTTGACCTATGTACCTTATCTTCATAAGCCCAGGAACCTGCAGAAGATTAAAGCAACAAATGATCATCTATCGAGATTGTTTTGATAGTGTAAAGAACATTCCTAGTGTAGACATCTTTCTTATCTAAGATAAAGCGCCAAGACTCAGACTTTATCATTCCCTCCAGCTTACAAAATAAACCCAACAAGAGCAAACACATCATAACTGAAGCTTTTGACACAAACCATTGCTTAACATTCTCTAAAATGGAGGTGACATAGATGCATAAGACTGAGATGTGCCATGTACAAACAAGGGCAAGTATGTTTTCAACAAGAAAAACAATTACTTCCAGCTTCTAATCAGAAAAAAATTTCATTACAAGGTGTTCATAGAAAAAGTAGTTACCTTGAATCTAATCGCCTCGTAAGTTCCATAGACAGCACCTGAGATTCAATTCCCACAAGAATTTAAATGAGATTTAGGGTTTTTTACAGAGAGGAAAAAGAGAATGTAGGAAGAGAAAGTTTACCTACAGCGCCGCCAAGTGCGCCGCCGACGGCAGCTCCGGCAGCGATTCTGCTCAAACAACTAGTTTCTCTCGCCATCTTATCAACAAGTTTTGTTTTTTGGGAGGTTTTCAGACAACTTCTTTACTGTGTGTTCCTGTCGGGAAATAATTTTGCGGTTGTCCTCGCCGCTTATAAAGTTTTTACTTCCTTGGACAATGGATTCTGTGCCGTTCGGGACAAGGCCAAACAGTCACCGACTTCATACAGAACCAGTCTAAACCGCAGGCTGCAAGCCCGGTTCATTTGGTTTAATTGAATTGAATTCCGGTTAAGCTCGAAATTAATCTTAATAATTGGGCTTTATAGGAAGCTCAGCACAGCTTGATAAAATTGTATTTAGATTTGGGCCAATAACTGGGCCCAAGAAGGAGGTAATTTACAGACATGGAGGAGATGACGACTCATCGGCGAAGAAGAGATGGTTCCTCCAATAATTTATAAGTATCGGCGAAGGAGAGATCGGAGACTCGAAAGTGACAACGATGGTAGTTCATTGATGAGGAGTCCTCGGGTCTCGCATAACCATTTAAACGACAGACCTATCTCTGATATAAGTGATGAGAGTCGCTTGTTTGGTTTATTTAATGAGGTTGAAACTAGACATGGTTCTGGTCATTTGGTTGTTCAATGTGATGGTGATAATTGTCTGGAGAAGGGGACAAGAAACAGTTTTGTTTCGTGTAGAAGTTTGGATGATTTGTTTTCTGAGTTTACTTATAAAGGTGTGAGGAGGAAGACATGGAACGGGTTTGGAAGTAAGACCAGAAGTAATCTTGTTACTTCAGGGAACACTGTAAAGGAACAAGCTTTTGATGATGAGGATAGTGTTTTTCAATCTCACAGTGAAAGACAAGAATGTAGTGAATCTCTGACTCAAGCTGCTACAGGGGACACCGTAAAGGAACAAGCTTTTGATGATGATGATAGTGTTTTTGAATCTCACAGTGAAAGACAAGAACGTAGTGAATCTCTGACTCAAGTAAGAAGAGTTTCTCCGTACTTCCAGGGATCAACTGTTTCAGAACAGCACAAACAAGTGTGTGGTTCTGATAGTGTTTCTTCTGAAACTCAAAGCAAAGCTCAACCTAAAGTCCGAAGAGTTTCTCCTTACTTTCAGGCATCAACTCAATGTGATTCTGAGAGTGTGGCTTCTCAAAGTGGAAGAAAATATAGGAAAAGATGCAGCAAAGCTCAAGCTAAAGTTCTAAAAGTGTCTCCATACTACCAGGGATCAACTGTTTCAGAACAGCCAAACCCCCCAAGAGATTTGCGTCAATATTTTAAGGTAGTGAAAGTTTCAAGATATTTCCATGGCGTGTCAGCGGATGGAATCCAAGTAAATGAATCACAAAAGGAGATATCAGGAAGAGTGAGGAAAACTCCTGTTGCGAGCCCTTCACTGTCTCAATGTCAGAAGACTAATGAGGCATACCTGCGGAAGACGCCTGATAACACATGGGTGCCTCCACGATCACCATGTAATCTGCTTCAAGAAGATCATTGGCATGATCCATGGCGTGTGCTGGTCATATGTATGCTTCTCAACAAAACTTCTGGTGCACAGGTTTGTCCTCAAACCTCTCCATTTTCTCCAAATCTTTGCTGAAATATAATTTTAGTGTTGTTTAGGAGCATCTCAGAGAAATTTAGTTAAGTTTTGAATGGAACTGCTTACTAATAAGCCATTGCTTAGTAAGAAGAAAAGGCTATGTGGTTGGTCAGCTGATTATTCTGAACGTGATTGCAGACGAGGGGAGTGATATCAGACTTGTTTGCGCTGTGTCCTGACGCAAAGACTGCAACAGAAGTCGAAGAAAAAGAGATAGAGACACTGATAAAACCTCTTGGATTACAGAAGAAGAGAGCCAAAATGATACAACGGTTTTCTCTGGAGTATCTTCAAGAGAGCTGGACTCATGTCACTCAACTGCACGGCGTTGGAAAGTAAGTCTCTAAATACACATAATCTGAAGATAGTCTTTCTGTTAGTTTTCTTGTTTGTTCATGATGGTTATTGGGGAATTAATTAACAGGTATGCAGCTGATGCATATGCAATATTCTGTAATGGGAAGTGGGATTGTGTGAGACCTGATGATCATATGCTAAACTATTACTGGGAATTCCTTAGGATTCGTTTTAGGTTATGAGTGGGGATGATACAAGTATATATTTGTGCTATGTGTTTTTTTTTTGTGGTGTTGATAAAGTTGAAAAGTTGTAAATGATAGAGATCTTGTCATAGAGTTAGTTTAAACTTTTAATGTGTTTTGGAATCTGTTTGACCAGAAAACGCAGCAAATAAATGCGTGTACAGTAAGTTAGGTCTAAATCCAACAAAATAAATTTAACGCGGAGAAAATCTGAACTACCAAAACTTGCTGTATTAAAATAAATGCAAATTTTTTTATCAAAAAATAAAATAAATGTAATTTGAGCACATGCAATAATCAGAAAGTTTTAATTTGTGTGTGTTTATCATTGAAAATTGTGGTTCTAAATAAAGAGATTTGCAAGGTTGTTTTGCCAAAACTAATCAAGAAGTAAATAAAGATCGTAATAATTAGTGATAATATGACATGTCAATTACAAAATTTAACAAAAAAAATTGAAAAAAAAAATCTCATTGGTGTATCTCCTCTCATCTCATCTCTGGCCGACAAATAAAACACATCTAATCATAGCCTTCTCCTATCTCCTTTCTCTGGAGGGTGATGTAATTTCTCAAACATCATTCCTCCAAATCCTTCCAAACTTTGTTTTTGTTTTCTTTGTTTAGGTTTCCTTCTAGTTCTAAAAAAAAGAAAAGATAATAATTCAACTAGAGCTTGTAGGTTCTTCCAAGAGATTGAAGATTGAAGGAGGCTTTGATGAGTTTGGATTTTCATAGTAGCCCCTTGTTTACGGTATTCTATATGAATCATTTACAAAACTTTTCATTGATGCAATCGAATTAATTGTTTTGTCATTATTTTTATTCAGATTCTTGTTGTCTAACAATGCAATGGCTCTTCATGGGATGTTATGATTTAGAGAAAAATCTTTCGGACAAAACCTGTTTGAATGTCACACCTTTTTGTCTGAACGTCTTCTCATTGTCACGGCTCTAGTTCGAAATGTCTCTCGGTCAAGATAATGTTGATCGTGTCGAAGTTTCTGGTATCCAACACAATCTTATTAAATCTTTACAAGTCTTTGCTATGAAAACCTTTCTAAAAATTGGCTTTGTGTGTTTTAGGGTCGCATGCTTGCTTATATGACCTGTTGTGTTTAGAGACACCAAACGAGACTCTTGAAAACGATTTAGAGACATCTTCTTCTGGTAATAATGATGGAGATGATGATGATGATGATGATGCTAGTGTTACTCATGTCCTGTTTTGACATTTTCAGATCCTCGAGAACGGTTAGAGAAGTTGCTGAAACAACCTGGTAATAAATATTGTGCAGACTGTGGATCTCCTGAACCAAAATGGGTGTAAGTTTGATTGATTTATGTTCATTTTTCTTTTATTCATGGATTGATTCATTTCCTCTCATGTTGTTTAGATCGTTAAGTCTCGGTGTGTTTATCTGCATTAAGTGTTCTGGTGTACACAGAAGCCTTGGAGTTCATATAACAAAGGTACTTTCTTACACATCAACAGTCTGGCCGTTTTAACTGATTCTTTTACTGGACGTTGATCACAGGTTTTATCAGTTAAGCTAGATGATTGGACAGATGATCAAGTTGATATGCTCGCAGAGTGCGGTGGAAACACTGTAGTGAACCAGAGATTCGAAGCTTGCAACATCGACCATTTAAAGAAACCAAAACCTGATTCCAATAATGATGAACGCAATGATTTCATCAGGTGACAATATTTAAAACAGTTTGTTATTAATCTCAACCAATGTATAGTTATCTCATTGTTGATGTCTTGAATGTTCAGGAAGAAGTATGAGCTGCACCAGTTTATGGACCCAAAAGATTGTGCTTTGTGTCCTTACCAGCAGCATAGCAGAACAAATGATTCATCACCGTCTTTATGTTCTGCTAACCACCGTTCTACTAAAAACCGTATTGGTAATGCATTTAGGAATAGCTGGGGAAGAAGAGAATCTGATCACAAAGGCCACAAGAAAAGCAATTCTCTGGTAAACAAACCATTATACATACATGCACTTTGGGGTTAACAACTGTGGCTAATGTTAGTTATTGTTGTGTGTTTTTATAGGCAGGCATGATTGAGTTTGTTGGATTGATTAAGGTTAATGTGGTTAAAGGAACAAACCTTGCGGTCCGAGATGTAATGACCAGTGATCCTTATGTTATCCTTACTCTTGGACAACAAGTAAGCTCTCTCTGAAAAGAATCTCTCTACCCTTATGTGATTTAGAACTAAACTACACATGGAGACTAAGTCTGGTCTGTTTCTTTATGTTGTTAAAGTCGGTGAAGACACGAGTGATAAAGAACAACTTGAACCCTGTGTGGAATGAGACGCTGATGCTTTCTATACCCGAGCAGATGCCTCCTCTCAAAGTGGTATGTGTAGATGTTTTTAACTTGTGGGAAAAACAGAGTAAAAAACAGAGAGCTCTGTTCTTAACTCATTAACTTAAAGGTTCCAACGCTAGCAAACTAGGTTGAACATTACTGCAGGGAGCTAGACCACACTCTTAACATGTAATTTTTTTGCAGCTAGTGTACGACAAGGATACGTTCTCAACAGATGATTTCATGGGGGAGGCAGAGATAGACATACAACCATTGGTGAGTGCAGCAAAAGCATACGAGACATCGAGCATAAAAGAACCGATTCAGCTGGGGAGTTGGGTGGCTAGCAAAGAGAACACATTGGTGAGTGATGGCATAATCTCACAGGAAGAAGGGAAAGTGAAACAAGATATTTCACTCAGGCTTCAAAAGGTGGAGAGAGGTGTTCTTGAGATACAACTTGAATGTCTTCCTCTCACTCAATGATAACACTTTCCTTTTCTCCCTCTTTTTTTTTTCTTGTTTTTTATTGATAGTGAAGGGATGCTACTTTCTTCTTGATCAACCTCAAAACCTTTGTAAAAAACCCATTATATTGTATGTTGATACAGCCATTAAGAATCAATTTCATGAACCATTATATTTTGCATGTTGGGTTTTTGACTACCACCATTACCTGATTCCTAAAATATGTTTTTTTCGTTGACTGATAACATTAAATATAGATATGGAGATGTGTAAATAGAGAAGAGCTGATCTTGCTTAGAGGAGTTGAGAGAGATAGAGAGGTTTAAACCTAAAGGGTCCAACACAGGCGCCAGAAGAAGGCCAACAAAGAAAAAGGCAATGACCAAAGAGGTCATGCTATTTCAAACTCTCTACTTGAGTTTTTTTTCTTCTAAAGACTTTTGTCTTGTTTTCTTATTAAAGCTGGTGTTGTTATTGAACCTGAGCATTTTCTTCGAACCGGAACCAATCTAGAAAAAAACTATTGAGTTTTGTTGTGAATGATTGAGTCTTGGATCCGATCCGATCCGAACCGAACGATAGATCCGATAGAGTACTGAAATATCAATTTTTTTAAATATATATTATGTATATATTAGTGTTTCAATATATTTTTGGTATTACGAATATTTTTTAAGAGTTTCAGGTTTGTTTTTTTGGTATAGTTTTGGGTTTCGCGTAACATTCTAAATTTTTTAAAATATAGTTCGGGAAATTGGATAAAATTTGGGGTAGTTTTCATGTTTTCGAATAAAATTTTAGGTGAAAATTTAGATATTTTCGAGTATTGTAAATATTTTAAGAATTTTTTTTTCATGTTTTTGTGTATTTTTTTTATCTGGACCCGAAAAGATCTGAATCCGAACTGAACCGAAAAATTCTAGTTACTTTATTGGGTTCAACTATCTATGACGAGAATTGATCTGGATTCGACATAATCCGAAAAGAACCCAAACTAACAAATTTTAATTATCCTATTGAATATAAATATCTAAAATCTGAAGGATACAAACTCAACATGATTCGACCTGAACCTGATCTGAAGACCGAATGCCCCCAGACCTAGTTGTTATTGGCACTGATATGCTGTAAGCACAACACTACTTGGAGTTTCATGATGCAAAACATATAAAACCTGGAATACGATAATAATCCAAGGACAATATCTAATCTATTAAAACTTAAGTACAAATAAAAAATAACCCTTACTTTTGCTTAATATTTACAAGCAATGTCACTGATATTATCCTTGCATCCAAACATCTAAGAAAAAAATAAATCTAATTTATTAAAACTAAAATACAAATAGGAAATAATTCTTGCTTTTAACTAATATTTACAAAAAATGTCACTGATATTATTCATTCATCCAAATATATAAACATTAATTCTTAACAAGAAAAAAATAAAATTAAGCTAAACCCATTAACAATCTTTGTCATTAGAATTGAAGACTTCATAAAAAATGTATATATGTTTTCCAAATTTTTATAATAAAAACAGAATTATACATATATAGCATTAAATTAGTTTTTTTTTTATATTCATATAATCTACCAACTATATCTGAAATATAAAAAAGATAGTAATGTTAATAATTTTCGATGATAATCTGAACTTATTCATTTACAATAACAAAATCATGTAATTTTCCATATCAATTTAATGACTAAAATACATATTAATATCTATTATAAATGGTTATATATATAAACAAATACAATGTATTATTCATTTGTATGATATATATCTAATAAGAATAATCTATGTAATTTATAAATTTAAATTTTTTTTATCATCATATAATACATATACACAGTTAGGTCTTGGACGGATCGAATATCCAGAATATATTATTACATACGGATTCAAATATTTATTCGTTGGATTCGTAAAATTGTTATTTGAATCTGGATATTCGGGTTTAGGATATTAAGACTAAAATCCAAATACACGTGGATATCCAAACCTGTTTTTTTCATTTAAAATAAATCAAAAACTAACTATTAACCATTTATTTAGTCTATTCAAAATTATTTTTTAAATATAATTAAAATCATTAAAATTTAATAAAATTAAAATTTTAGTTATTTTATATAAAAGTATGTATAATATACATAGATAACTATAATTAAATTTTAAATATTTAATATCCAGATCCGGACATCTAGACCTAAAATTTTACTATCCAAATTTGTACGTGGATCAGTCGAACCCATAAAATCACTATTAGGATCCCAAATATATGTTTTTCGAAGTGGATGGGATCCCGGATCGGATAATGGATATCAAATATTAAATTCCAGTCATATATATAGTTATATCAAACAAATTGTTTAAAATATTTGACATTTATAAAAATAACATCCGCGCCCCGCGCGGATCAAAGGCTATTTAATATTAAAAATGGTTATTCAATAAGTTAACCTGGAATAAAACTCCAAAATTTCGTAATACAACATAGATTTATAAGCTTATTTGATGGTGAAAGTAACTATTACCGCGTGTTTATGCTTTGCTTATAAACTTATAATCCATCTAGTAACACGTTTATTATATATACTTACATATTTAATTCTGGAAAGAAAAAATCTTGTCGACGAGATCTATCGTCAGGATCTCAGATTTGTGACACTCTCGGTGATCATCCGGCGACAATGAGTTCTCCGGTACGTGAATCTCATAGTCAGATCTACGAGATTTTGATCGATAGGGCTTTCATCTGATCCACGAATCTACTCTTTGTTTTACATTGTTGGATTCCAGGGAACGAGTATGTTCACAAATTTCACTAAGCTCTGCAAAGGACTTGCTCTTGTGCTTGTGGTGGGTCACCTCTTGGTTCAGTTCATTCCCGCCACCGTCCCTTACCTTGCTCTCATTCCGGCGAGGTACTCCTTCTTACTGAATGGATCTTCTTCCTCCTTGATTTTGCGTTCGCTAAATTAGGGTTCCTATTGTGTTAAATCAGTAAGAGATTGTATTGCTTAGGATTCCAGTTTGATGATCGCTTTGAAAATTGCATGATTGTTCTTCAAATTCGACAGTGATTACTTTTGGGATTGAATTGTTCAGTTTAGTCCTGGGCATATTATCCGAAACCCGAAAACCGAATCGGAACCGAACCGAAAAAAACGAGACCGAAACCGAATCGAAAATTACAAAAACCCGAATGGTTCCTATTTTTCTAAATCCGTAAACGAAACCGAACGCGTATCCGAATATTTTGACTATATTAAAAATATTAATTATTTTTTTATTTTAATATATATAAAATATAATTTATAAATAAAAAATATCGCAAAAAACCCGAACTACCCGAATATTTTTCGATTTTTCCAGGTTTAGATCGGGGTTTTTGGGGATTTTTTCGGTTTTTTGGGGTTTTAAACCCGAACCAAACCCGAATTATCTATAATTCAGTTCCATTTAAGGTTTTATAAAAAAGTAGAAACCCGACCCGAACCTGAAATTACCTAACCCGAACCGATGCGAAAAATGTCCGGTTCCTAAACATCCTAACCCGAATAACCTGAAAAACGAACCGACCCGAACCGAAAACCCGAATGCCCAGCACTAGTTCAGTTCATGACTTGTTACACTCTTTTCATTGTAGGACTATTCCTTTTGCCTGGAATCTGATTACAAGCGGCTATTTTGAACTCTCTGTATATGGGGTATGTTCCTTATTCAATCCACATTTACGATCTCTAGTGCTTGGATACATGAGTGAGTGTTTGCAATGTTGCAGGTTGTCTTCAGCACTGTTTCTCTCCTCTTTATGGGAAAGTTCCTTGAGCCTGTCTGGGGTTCCAAGGAGTTTCTTAAGTTCATCTTTATTGTGAACTTTCTTACTTATCTCTGCGTTTTCGTTACAGCCATTGCCTTATACTACATTACCAGGCTCGAAATCTACCTGTGAGTATACTCTATACTACCCTGTACATATTGAGTTTATTCTTGTTTATATATATCCTCTCGTCTTTGTTATGGAATGTTGAGTTTCATATCAATCGGGATGTAACTATATGACCTGTTGTTTGTCTTCTCTTGTGTAGATATATGCCCTTTGCAGGTTTTCATGGTGTCTTGGCAGGCCTTCTTGTTGGGATAAAGCAGATAATACCTGACCAGGAGGTATTGCTCGTAAAGATAAAAGCAAAGGTAATATTCTCTTTCATTGCTTTCTAGCAAGAACTGCTAAAAGATTTGCTATTTTCTTATTACGGCAGTTGCAGAAGTGTTCATATCCTTTTCTTGCTACTGGTTTCTGTTTTCAGTGGCTGCCCTCTATTACGCTAGTTTTGTCAATAGCCTCAAGTTTCTTCACATGGAATTCAGCAGCATACCTTCCCACTTTGATATTTGGTACATATATGGGCTGGTTATACCTCAGATACTTACAGAGGAGGCCAGAAACTAAGCTCAGAGGTGATCCGAGTGATGACTTTGCCTTCTCTACTTTCTTTCCTGAATTTCTCAGGTGAATGAATGTTTCTCCTCTTTTGCAAACTATACTTTCGAGTTTTCCCTCAAAGTAAATACTTTGCTTACGCTTTGTTTGTAAATTTTTGTGTCTCCTGACAAATGCAGACCGATAATTGACCCTATAGCCTCAATCTTTCATCGGATGCTTTGTGGACGATCAAGTGCCACCAGCGAGGACCATGGTTATACTACCAGCGGTGCTCCATTACCCGGTTCTGACTCTGTTGAAGCTTCTAGGAGGAGGTAACATCCGTTTGTTTTACGTTTTTATCTCTTTCCTGCTCTATTTTTTTTTTTGCTAGACATTTTTTGAACATAATCTTGGATTTTGGTTGATGCAAACCGAAGTAATGAATGATCCTACTCATCGTCTCATCCGGTTCTAAGAATAAATAGTACTGTCTTGTCATCACTTGTATCAAAATGTAAAGTCTTTGCCTAGTTTGTATCAAACCAAATCCTGTGAAAACAGTTTCTGATTCTCAAAAAGAAACTCGACCTTCTTTGACCTTTCAAAAAAAAAAATGTTGTTGTTGCAGAGAAAGAGGAGCGAGAGCTCTAGAGGAGAGACTTGCAACGGAAAGGATGGTTCCTCCTAGGAACAAAGATGAGTCGCAGAGTGATGCTTTGGATAGTGTCTAAATGGAGACTGCAAACTAGCGTTTCGAAGCTAAGTGGAGTTTCTTACTTGTTTCAGGTCTCGAGTGTTCTTTTTTTTTTGTTAATTTAATTGGCTTCATACAGAATCAAAATCAATTAGCTTCTCCGTAAATCCATATAACAGCTCGGAAAATTAGTGCATTTCCTTGGACAAACCAACCATTTAGAAAGAAGCAAGAATATAAAAGTTATACATGCTTCACTTCTTCAAACTTGTTATATGTGTTTATAGTCAAAGTCGATCACACAGACAAAACCAAATAACAAAACTGTAAAACCAAGTAAGCATTGTTTTATTTTAGGCCAAACCGGTGAAGATCATAGCAAGGTGGATAAACCTCTCAAAACTGTTTTTATTTATTTTTTTTGGTCTGGTTTCAATTTTATTTTCCTTTTCAACGACTCTCTTTTCTCTTGTTATCAACCTAAGCATATATTAAAACAGGGTGGGCAGAGATTCATGAGGTCAAACATTTGAATGAAAAAAAAAACTATAACCGGGTGGGAAAAATTATACGCCCTCCGTTTCATATTAATTATTGTTGTAAAAAATTATTTTTGTTATAAAATAAGTGTTAATTTTTGACTTTCAATGTAAAATTTATTAATTTTATACTAAAATTTATTTTTATATTGATTAAAATATAATTAGGTGTATAGATAATTGTATTTTTATATAAAAAATATACAAAATTAATTATTTTTTTAATCTGTTTGAAAAAACTAAATTGACATAAACAGATTATAACAGTATTATTTATAGAAGAAAAAAGAAGAAATAGGAAATGATGTAAGCATTGACAAGGGAGCCACGTCGCATAGTTGTGAGGCCCCTCCAGATGTCTGGTTTGGTAGTTGCTTTAGGAATCAAACGCGGAGCTCCAATAACAATATGGCCATTGCCAAAGTCTTCAACCTCTCTATCGAATCACCATCTTCGTTTCAACACACCTCTCTCTCTCTCTCTTTCTTGTCTTCGAAAGACCAAGATACTCCCATTATTTTGAGACAATCCTTCAAATGCGGCTTGACGATCTACCAATGGAGAGAACAACGTTGATTCGAAGAAAAAGACATCTCTGAAAAAAAAAAAAAAAACGAATAGAGAGAGAGAAAATGTCGGTAGCACACGCAGACGACGCAGACGATTACAGCCGACCAACGGGAGAAACATACCACGCCGAGAAGGCATTACCAAGCGGAGACTTCTACACAGGCCAATGGAGAGACAACCTCCCTCACGGACACGGCAAATACCTTTGGACAGATGGTTGTATGTATGTCGGAGAATGGCACCGTGGCAAAACCATGGGGAAAGGCCGTTTCAGCTGGCCTAGTGGTGCAACCTACGAAGGTGACTTCAAAAACGGTTACATGGACGGTAAAGGCACTTACATCGACTCGTCAGGAGATTTGTATAGAGGCTCATGGGTGATGAATCTACGACACGGTCAAGGCACTAAAAGCTACGTCAACGGTGACTGCTACGACGGTGAATGGAGAAGAGGTTTACAAGACGGACATGGCAGGTATTGTTAGTAACCAAATTATTATTAGGACAAATTTTTCAAATAGCACTTTTTGAAGTTTTTGTTGTTATTTTTTTTTTGGAAGGTATCAGTGGAAGAACGAGAATCATTACATTGGTCAATGGAAGAACGGGATGATGAACGGTAACGGGACAATGATATGGAGCAACGGGAACCGTTACGACGGTTCTTGGGAAGACTCTGCTCCTAAAGGAAACGGGACGTTCCGTTGGTCGGACGGGAGTTTCTACGTAGGTGTTTGGAGTAAAGATCCTAAAGAACAGAACGGGACTTATTACCCGTCTACACCTACAGGGAACTTTGATTGGCAACCGCAGCAAGTGTTCTATGTTGATTTGAGTGAGTGTGTGGTTTGTACTTGTCAGAAAATCCCGGTTTTGCCTTCTCAGAAGATGCCGGTTTGGTACGGTTCTTCTGAGCAGAGCAGTAGTGGGAACAGGACTAAGAGCAGTGAGAGGCCCAGGAGGAGATCTGTTGATGGAAGAGTTAGTAATGCTGAATTGGAGTTGAGGAATAATGGTTCTGGTTATTTTCAGGTAGATGATACAGAGAGTAACAGATCTTCATTAGGACCGTTGAGAATACAACCTGCTAAGAAACAAGGACAAACTATCTCTAAAGGACATAAGAATTATGATCTCATGCTTAACTTGCAGCTTGGGATTAGGTAAGGGCTTGTGATTGAAACTGCTTGTGTGTTCTTTGATGTTTGATCATTTGTTGTTTCTTTTTTTCAAAGACATTCTGTTGGAAGACCAGCACCGGCAACATCTCTAGATTTGAAGGCTTCTGCATTTGATCCAAAGGAAAAACTTTGGACCAAGTTTCCATCTGAAGGATCTAAATACACTCCTCCACACCAGTCTTGTGAGTTCAAATGGAAGGACTATTGTCCTGTGGTTTTCAGGTTAGAAACTCTCTTTTCTTTGGTTTGATCTCTTCTCTATTGTGTGTTTTGGTATTAAGAAAACTTATGAAAATGTTGTGTAGGACTCTGCGGAAACTGTTCAATGTGGATGCAGCAGATTATATGTTATCCATTTGTGGCAATGATGCTCTTAGAGAGCTATCATCTCCAGGGAAAAGTGGAAGCTTCTTCTATTTGACCAACGATGACCGCTACATGATCAAGACTATGAAGAAGGCTGAAACAAAAGTAAGTATCATGAATAAAATCCAAAAAAAAAATGTTTATCAAGATTAACTGATTTGTTTTTGTTTTCCCTTGAAACAGGTTCTTATAAGGATGCTTCCGGCTTACTACAACCATGTAAGGGCATGTGAAAACACTCTAGTTACCAAGTTCTTCGGTCTTCACTGCGTGAAACTCACTGGCACTGCACAGAAAAAGGTCAACAACCATTTTTTTTTTGTATTCCATGTCTATGCAGTGAACTGCTATTAGCATTTTCAGTTTTGGAAGTATTGATGAAAGAGTAGTTGTGTCTTGCAGGTTCGGTTTGTGATCATGGGGAATCTATTCTGTACTGGCCACTCCATCCATAGGCGGTTTGACCTGAAAGGATCATCTCATGGCCGTCTTACCACTAAACCAGAGTCTGAAATCGATCCAAACACAACCCTTAAAGATCTTGATCTAAATTTCCTATTCCGCTTGCAAAAGAACTGGTTCCAAGAATTCTGCAGGTGACTAATTCACCACCTATAATAACTCTTGTTGTATATATTATATAGGACAAATCTCTCAAATAGTCTTTTTTGAAGTTTTTGTTATAAAAATAGACATTGAGAGAAAAAAGATCAAAATAGACACTTTTATTTTAAAAGTTTTCATATTTTTTAATTTTTAACCAAAACTCCCACCCCCATAAATCTAAATCTTAAGTTTAAATTAGTTAACCCAAGAGTATAAATATATATTTACATCTTTAATAAAGCCGATTTTGGTCATTTTTCTATTTGAGTGCTATTTTGGGGACAATTTTTTTTTTAAATCTATTTTGGTCGTTATATCTATTATATATCTTTATGTATTTATCGTTATTCCAAACTATGTAAGCTGAGAATCACCTGATTTGAAAATAACCGAACATTTTGTTTTCTTGATCAGACAAGTGGACAAAGACTGTGAATTTCTAGAACAAGAGAGGATCATGGATTATAGTCTCTTGGTTGGTCTTCACTTCCGAGAAGCTTCATGCAATAACGCTGCAACTCCTACTTCCGGTGCTAGAACCCCGACAGGTAAAAGTTTTTTGTCTTAACTTTCAAAGTGTTCATCTTAAAGCTTGCTTGATAGATGCAACTTCATCTTGTTTGAGCAGGAGACAATCGTCCCTCCCGAGGAGAAATGGACCGGTTTCTTCTTGATGCCAGCAAGTAAAGAACCAAAAACTCTCAATGGTTATATAACCACAATGAATGTGGAAACTGCAAGTGTTGGTTCTTGAATGTGTTTTTTTTTGTTTTCAGGTTGGCATCAATGCAACTAGGTATAAACATGTCTGCAAGAGTTGAAAGAACAGTGAGAAGAAGTGACTGTGAGAATCAGCTTGTTGGGGAACCAACTGGTGAATTTTACGACGTGATTCTATACTTTGGTGTTATAGACATTCTACAAGACTATGACATAAGCAAGAAGCTTGAACATGCATACAAATCAATGCAGTATGATCCAACTTCGATCTCAGCCGTTGATCCAAAGCAATACTCTCGACGTTTCAGGGATTTCATCTTCAGGATATTCGTTGAAGACACTTGAGAGTTTGAGACCAATCCGTTCTAATTAACTTGCACACACCTAAGCAGAGCCGTGCCTGACATTTATATAGTTAGAAGCAGTGAAATTTTTTGGCCCCTTATATTTATAAATAGAATTTTCTTATAAGATGTATTCAACATAAAAAAAGTTAATAGTGACACTAAAACAAAATTTAATAAAAAGAACCCATTAATAATTACAAAAGCAAAAAAAAATGGTCAGAATATTCATTAAAAAAAAGACAGTTAAATTGTTTTTAATAAATCAATAATGACTATTATCTTTTTTATAACATTACATAATATAGAAAGCATGATTTGGTTAGATGGTTACGTAAGATTTATTTCCTTATGTCTAGTACTCGGATTAAAAATCGAAAGAATGAAGAATAATAAAGATTTGTACATGTTCTCAGGATTTTAACTTACATGAACCAATTTTAAACCTACTAAACCAGCTAATCATTATATAAATTGGTCCTTAAAATAGTTATAAACATATGGGCCCTGAAGCCAATGCTTGATGAGCTTGGTATCAAGCACGGCCCTGCACCCAAGGACCAATGAACTTGAGGTTTTTTTTTTTGTTAGAGATTCTATCTTTCTATTATAGAAATATCTGTAAATTTTACTATTCGTTATTTTAACCAAGGATTGTTTCTTCTTTGTAGTGCGTTTCTTTAAACGTCAAAGGAAGGATGTGTACAGATGTTGACTTGTATTTCTTATTAACTCTTATCCCGTCCAAGTTTATATTTTCATTTTAAAGAGAACTAATTAACCAATAAAGAATAGAACATTTTTGGTCATACACATACGACATGCCAAGCTCAAAATCAATATTATGTAATCTATATTATTAAAACTGAAATATGAATAAAAATTGTTTACCAACATGAATAACATTATTAAAAAAATTATATGTTTGAAAATATGAATAATTATATTAAAAAACTTTAATTTTATGCATTTTTTATTAATTATATCTTATTTTACGTAATATCTTGTCAATTATATATATTAAACAATAAGCATTTTAATATAATAAATAAATTATAAAAACATATGATATGTTTTTCAATTATATACACATAATTAAATAATCACATTTATATTATACAACATAATTTGCAAATATAATAATATACAATTCATTATATGGTAAAAAATATAAAATAAGAACACTAAAAATGAAATACAAATATAAATTTATAAAAATAAATAAAAATTAATATCCGCAATACAGCAAAATGGTAACATATCTAAAATATATAATAGTCACATATCTTATTATATATACTAGTTGTATAGAGGATATTTTTCTAATTTTTTAAACAGGATTTGGTCTTTTGTTTTTTTGAAAGGGAGTTGACCAATGCAAAGAGTGTTACGCTGATTTACGAGACATAAGCAATAGATCCGTCTTTGTCGTACCCAACGTTATTGTTCTTAAATCAACAAACCTAAAGCTAAATCGCTTGAGGAGGAGGGAGGGAGACGATAATAAAGATATGTTCTTAAGCTGTCGCAATGAGGAAGCATTAGATCGCGAGTCGGCAGCCACGGATGAACTAGTGAAGAAATACGGTGTAATTAGTCTTTCAATCTTCTTTATTTAAGGGACTGATGATGATGATGATGATGATGATGATGATGATCATGTCTTTTGTTCGCTGATTATTTTGCATCTGGTCTTAGATATTTGATCTCAAAAGCTCGAGGTTCGAACTACGTAGAAACATATGTAATAAAGATCATCCTTGTCCTCGCTTAGTCCGCCTGTATGCTAAGATGGGACTTCATCGTTACAATTTGCTGCAGGTCAAAAAAAATAAAAATAACTCTTGTTTGCTTCTCTTTTTCATGCTCTTTGTTATGATCGTTATAATTTTTACTATATCATTTCTTTTAGGGTACAAAGTTTCAGCTCAAACGTGTAAGGAAATACATTAAGACACTGGGTTCTGCTGCTGCCACTTATTACATGACCGTGTATGCAATTGACCGAGCTGGTGACTCTTCGCGTCAGACTTTTCAGATTCAAGTATCGGAAGAGGCTTGTGGCGTATTTACTTTGTTGTGCGATATTGCAAGAATTCGAGGTTAAAAACATGTGTCTACACCGCAATCATCTCAACCTAGTTGCTGAGTTAATCTTTTTTTTTGCAGGGGAATCACAAAGTGACGAAGAAACGATGATTGTGGACACTAGCATGCCTGAGTGGCCACCAGAAAATCCCTTTGAAAGACATTGCCTGGTATGGTTAAGACCACACAATTTGGTAGCATTGTTTGATGTTAATAGAGAGTAGTGATATAAGCATATGTTTGCTTTTGGTTAGGTGAAGGAAGAGGCAAAATCCTTTGACTGGATTCATCTTTATGTGGAGCTTTCTCTTGCCACAACTGAAGATAGACATGGTGACTCCAAGTTCAACTTGAAGATTGTGAACGTGGCTACAGATTTGCTCGATGAGGGACTCAATGCCAAAACTGCTACTTTCTACATAAGGTACAATGACTTGTCCAAGGCTACACTTGGTGAGGTTTCTGATTATATTGCTATAGTTAGAAGAAGGTTCGATGAAGACACTGGATGCTTCGTACTCGTGGGTCAGAATCATCAAAGCTCAGAAATTTTACCAGAAAAGCTTCAGTTAACCGGCAGGTTATGAAACTCTTGCTTCTTCAGGAGTTTCAATGAATTAACACAGAGTGGTTTGGGTGGCTTGGGTCGTATACACAACCCTACATCAGTTTGAAAGTTAATTAATTACTGTTAGTGCTGGATCAAGTTAACTAGATTGTTAAGTAATGCTTTTTAATTTTTAATATTTATTATTGAAGAAGTGACTTTACTAATTTATCATGTTTTCCATGATTTTATTATTATGGTTTAGTTTTTCTTAAAGAGAAAACATATGCATAATGAATTAGACATCATAGTATTGATTTGAACTATAAGGTTTTATAGTTTAGACAAATAATATCAATAAACTAAGTTCCAATCGTACATGAGATATCATGTTAGTTTAATTTCATATGTTATAAGTATAACATTTATTGTATTTGTTAATACATAAATCAATAATTATATAAGTAAGAGTACATGATTTTAAGAATATAGCTTCACAAAATTTATATTAATATTTGTTATAGGATATGTGTAATAATGTTTTAACATGTAATAGTTTAGTTTTAATATTATATTTGATTGTAGTAATATATCTGTAGTTATAAAACAAACAAAATTATATATATCAGGAAGTTTTTCCAAATTATCTGAATTTATAAATATATTTGAGTAGAAACCTAATTGTATTAACTAATATATTATATTTAATATAACAACAAACAAATATGCCAATGTCTTGAGAATGTTTAGTAGAATCTTATATTATATTTAAGAATGTCTTGAAATTACTTCAATATTATTGATTAATTATCTATACAACTAAACTATACTTAGTAATTAATATTACTTAAAATCCTAAAATAAATTTATATTATATCTTCTAGATATTATTTGATAAGTGATTTTGACATGTGTCATGATCACATTCAATTTCACCAAAAATAATGATATAGTTTTAAAAAATGATTACATGGCACTAAATTAGTTATGACTTAAACAATTTTTCTTACAAAAATTTTATACATTGACAATATTTTTAATATGATAATAATTAGTAACTCATACATCACCATTAATGTAGTTTTATTAATTAACAAATTCATTTTTAATAGTTTACATATTTTAACTAAAACAAATTAAAATCTAAAGTTGATTAGAATTTATATATTTAAACATAGATATAGTTAAAACTAGCTGTTATGAGATATATTTAAAAAAAGAGCATTAAATATAATATAATATAATTTTTTTTCAATAAAATGTACCTCTACTGAAATTTATATAAAATAAAAGTTAAATAGCTAAACTAAATAAAAAATAAGAGTAAAAAACAATACATTTATGATTTTATTTTTTACATACCAGTGAAGTTAAAATATAAAAAACAATGTCCAAATATAAACTAGTTTTAAAAATCTATATTATATTTAAAATTATTAATTATGTGTGTGGTACATAATATCATATTATTAGAATTTATATATTTCAGTATAGACATATTTAAATAAATAATCATTAAAAATATAATATAAATTATTTTTTAATAAAATGTATTCTTAAAAGTTATTTGAATATAAATAAAATTAAAGTGAAACTGTTAAATAAATCGAATGGAATAAATTACAAAAATATATTTACGGTGTCAGTTTTTCCAAACCGATAATTTTAAACGAAAATATAAATGTTCAAATGTAAACTAAAATTTTATTTCAAAAAAAAAATATATTATAAAAAAATTGTTACTTCTGCACGTGACGCATAAAAAATCCTAGTATCCAAGTATTTTAATAAAATCTTTTCAAATTTATATATATATAGTATTCAGTTTCAAAAGCAGAAAACTCATATGATAGTTTCTCGTTATAATTTTTATTTCTTTCATAATTATGAGAAACATGTGTTAAGATAATTAATATAATTAAATAAAATTTTATGTTATTCTTCCATTATATACAATCAAAAAAATTCTATCAATTTTTTCCAAGAAATTTAATTTATCCAAATTATTATAAATTTAAATATATAGAAAATTTATTTATCACAAGTGTATTGAAATGATTTTATCCCTAGTTTCACATTATAAACAAAGTTCATGATAATTTGTATATTGAACAGTGCTCGTGGTTATGTTGTTTTAATGTATACAACATGGTTTTTGTTTCATAAAAATTTATCAATTAAATCAAATCTAAAACAAAATTTTGTTAGTATAGGTTTAGTCCCATCATAAAATGGTTAAACCGTACGGATTTGGATAAAATTGTTTTTTGTTTGATTTAATCAAACCATTAACGGGTAAATTAAAAATAATGTGTTGGGTCAATTTTTATTAAGTAATTAGTATATTAGATATATTGGGTTGTGAAGGTTTTCGTGGTCGACCGGAAATTGCGTGAGTCAGCCAGGAAACAAGTGGAGAAACACGGTGTAATTCTTTCATCCTCTTCTTTATCTTTGAAATTGAATCTCGCTGATTATTTTAATCTTAGATATTCGATATCAAAGGCTCTCCGTACGGACTATGCAAAACCATATGGTTTGCATTAATCGTATATATATCTCCAACTTAATTGCTTTTTAGAGTACTTAACCGTGTTATTAGTATTTGGTTAGTCTCTGGTTTGATGTTTAGCTAACCGGATACATTAAGGGATGTCACCTAGGTTGAATAACAGAAAGTTTGTTAGAGATCATCTTCTTCCTTTAGCTTGTTTTGCACTAACAATTACTGATTTAATTATTGTATAGGGGAAACAAGGAATGATAAGGAATCGATGATCCTTGATATTGACTTGCCTGAATGGCCAGCAGAGAATTCTTTTGAAAAATATTGCCTGGTAAGATTACAGACCAAAAAAATTTGGTATGATCAGTAAAGTAGTCATATATGATTTGTTTTTGTTTAGGTGAAATCAGAGCTGCAAGACAATGATGATTGGATTCGTCTTTATTTGGAACTTGTTGTTGCTATAAATGAACCTAGGCATGGTGTCTTTAACTTGGAGATTGTGAAAGTGGCTACAGATGTGGATGAAGGGATCAATGCCAAAAATGTAACCTTCTACATAAGGTACAATGACTTGTCCAAAGCTGAGAATTCTGATCGCGTTGCTATAGTTAGAAGAAGATTCGATGAGGATACCAGATGCTTCATTCTTACGGGTCAAAGTCATCAAAGTTCAGAACTTATACCAAATAAGCGTAAGACTGTTGGTGAGGACAACATGTCTGCGGAGAACAAAAGGATTAATATCGGACTTGAAAATGAAATCTCTTCACCTCTAGCTACCCGTGAGGATAATGAAGCGGTAAATCAAAAGATTGTCAACTAGAGTGACTTGGCTCGTCGTATGTACAACACAAGATATGTTTTGAAAAGTTAATTAGCTACTGTTATTGGATTAAGTTAACTGGATTGTTAAGTAAACTGGTTTTTGTGTGGTTTTATAGTGTTGTGCTTGAATAATTTGTCACTTGTTCTCTTCTACTTGTTCTTGTTTGAGACAAGAATGCTAGATTCATAGGAACAGTTCAATTACATTCTTGTTTCTCCTTTTATCATTTTATATGTTAATAAAAATTCAGGTCATGGTTTTAGTTCCCATCACAATAAAGCAAATTACAAAGAGACACTGTTTTAGTTCATAGTACGTGTGTCTGTATATTTACATCAACATTGATTCATTAAGAATACACAAGTTGAAAAACTAAGATTATAAAACTGAAAGCAAATTTGAAAGTTCATCTGTTGAGTTACATGGTTCTTATAGGATTGGCAGAATCTTCAACTCTTACTGAAATATGTGAAGAACACATAATTTCTTCAATTGTTTTTTTATTAGTCAATTAAATAACCAATACTAAATTATAAACATGTTTTGCATTGAGCTAATTGGTGTAGGAAAAAACACAAGCAGTCTAAATTCGTAAATATCATACTAAATAGCTTATAATTCACATCAGTCCTATAGTATGCGGTAGTAAAAACCATGAAAGTATAAATCATAGCCTTTCAAAAATATTATAGATTTTTTGTATATAGCTGAAACATATTTCAAGTGTCATTGAAGCAACAAAGACAGAAAACACATGTCAATAGAATAATCACAATTGTAGTTTATCATATACTTCTAAACTAGATCAATTATTAAAATTGATGGTTATCATCGTATCATTCGAATTACACCTACAAACTAAACAAGTAGCAGAAAAGAAAAGAAATCGAACACATATTTTCCTCAAAGATCAAAATCAAGCTATCAATTTTTTTTCATGTAGAATCTGTCATTCTCTGCACAACGAATGCACCTTCCTAGTCATCGCCAGCACTAAAAAAAACACACAACAAATCATAACAGCTTTATAAGGAGTACGATTCAAAGAGGTTGAGAAACGTACAAAAAATTCTTTACTTGGGTTTCATCATTAAGACTGATAAGCAATAAGCATATCAAAACGATCATCAGCTTCAACCTTAAACTTGTTGTGCTCTTCTACTTGTTCTGGATCAAGTGATATTAGAGGCTGGGGACCCATTTCAACGTCGACAAAATAAAACTCCCTTAGGAGATAGGTTGGCTTTGTATTCCAGAAACCTTTCTTTTTAAAACCAACCATCGTTATCATAGTTTGAAGATTAACAGCTACGTATCCACCATTTGCAGATGTGACTCCATTACTCACCTTGCATATAGCCACCTTTACCCCTCGGATCACTCTGAAATCAACAATCATCATGGCATGTTTGTCGTGATATACATCACCTGTTTTCGGACCATAGTATATTTCCATTTCATCATCGTTTTTCACTTCATCACCCCATCCGTCAAACAATAGTAACGATGTACAAAACGTCCTTTATCTTGTACAGTTCTTCATCTCCACGGAATGGCTTTGACACTTTGCAGTCGAATCTTGTCTTCAGCCTTTTCTCTCGGCACACCATGTAACTTGGCATACATCAGACCCCAAAGCAAGCCACCAGGAAGGCAACAGTGCTTGTCGTTTCTAGCTTCACATTTTTTTTTATATTCGTCTCGACTAACGTTCCGACAAAGAAACATGGGAGAGAGTGGCATGAACTCCTTATCCAACCCATTCAACACTCGAGAGCAACTAATCAGGTCGCAGTCAACGTATGCCCAGCACAATGAATGCATCCTTTGGTGCCTAATCGGGCCTCTCCATCAATCAATAATGAGTCTGGTGGACGTAGAGTGAACCATCTCAGAAACATGAACCCTTTGGAATAGACCAGACAATAGGATCGTTCAGTAGGGTTAGTCTCAAGAACGTATATGAACCTGCTTTGACTAATGAGCTTCTTGGCCTCTTCCTCTTCGATTGGCTCCATGATGTTGTTTTTAAGAAGGTTACGGTACTCCTCCGGAAGAAGCTTGAGTACTGTGGATCTTCTGGGACAGCGCATCGAGTCTTCATCTTGTTGCTTATCCTGCTCGTCTTCAGAAGAAGAGACACCATCTTTATTATCGTCCTCTTCGTCGCTGTCTACGTTATCGTCGCCGTAGTCATCATCTTTCTTCTCGGCCGTGCTTTGGTTAGATGGAAACTGTGCAGGAATCATCTTCCGAGCAAAGTCAAGAAGCGTTGGGAGAAAGAAAAGAAGAGAAAGAACGAAGCTTTTCCTTTCTGTTAGGAGCTGTGTTTGTTTACTTTCCCACCGTTTTTGTTATAGAACCGGTTAGTTTCGGTTTACTAATTTGGGTTTAGATTATTCCGGGTTAGTCCTTTCATTTATGCATTTTTATGTTTATATTATGTAATCGGCTGGGTTATCTTAATCCGGTTTAATAATTTCATTTATGCATTTCTGTTTAGCAAACAATTATTTATGTAATCGGTTTACTAATTATATATGTAAGGTTTTGTTTATTCTCACCATCATCATAACCTTTCATTAATCATCACCTCCGGATAAGACGAGCACAAACAATAGCATCACTGAATGGCATGAAAATCCAGGGTTGTGAGAAATAAGAAGCATATGTTGTTGCTTGCTAAACAAGCAAATCGTGTGGAAAAATGCATATGTTTTTTCTTTCTTACATGCTTGAATTAAGAAAAGAAAAATGGTTACAGGAGTTTGCAAAAAAAAAAAAAAAAAAGTAGTAGTACTATGAACCTAGTGCAAATGAGTTACAAGGAACGACAACTCGAGCCTTTAACAAGATCATCTACCTTCAGTATCACAAGTTATATCTACAAAGTTTGGCGTTACTCTGATAATTACCACCAAAACTTGTTAAAAACTCATGAAATGCCTCAACACACAAATATTCTCAGAAAGTTAGTGACTAATAAAACGATGTTTGATGGTCCAATCTAACTCCTCGACCTCTTTTGCTTCTGCGGTATGAAGCGGACATTGTGCTTTCCAAGTTCAAATGTCTTCATGCTTCCATCATCTAGCGAAACCGACAATGTGGACGTGTCTCCAGTAACGTCTGTTACTGTTCCTTTATTCCTTTTAACAGGAAATATATTATATTAGTTTAGACGTTGGGCTTGGATACCAAAAAGCACAAGCGCTTAATAAATCGAAGTAGATCAAACTTACCATGAGTTCAGAGATCCTTGGACTTCGACTCTCTTTCCTACTGAATCTTTACCCAACTTTTTCAAAATCCAGTTAGCTTCCATCATCTCATCCCTCCTTGAACTATCTTGATGAGAATCACCGTCTTCCTTCAAAGAAGCCTTGTCCACTAAACTTGAAGGTCTCTTTCTCTTTGATCTTTGACCCTTACCAGAACTCAGCTTTTCATCCTCAGACTGCGTTGTAACCAAAGATGCTTGGTCTCCCGAGTTAGGTTTCCTGAGTTTAAATTTCAGCATAGGTCTTGCTTCTTTCTGTAACGATGGTGAGGTGGATGTTTTGTCATCCACATGACTACCTGCACTTGTTGATGCAGGGAGGAATTGCGTGATCGACCCAAATGTACCTTTACTTCCTTCAGATTCAGTTTTCCCAAACCTTCCAGAAATCTTCAAGGTTCGTACCTCCCCCGAGGACTGATCTTTGTCCCTTGAATGAGACACAGCATCGGATTTGGAAGAATCGCTAACATTTATTTTCCTGGCGCCAAGATTAATGACCAGCTTCTTCGCCTTGACTGATTTCTCCTCGCATGCATTCCTTTGGGTATCCTCGCTATCAGAATCATGAGGCTTGCTACACTTTATTCTCACTATCCTTGATGGCCTTTCCTCATCAGTCACCATAACGTCATCCACCCTCTTGTGTTTCACAATCTTAGGTTCATGTGTTGAGCATATTCCAGCCACAGAAGAACGAACATCAGATCGTTCATTTATCTGAATCCCAAAACTATCAATTTTAGAACCACTTAGCCTGCTTCTCTGAGATCCCATCCCGTGATGAACTTCAGAATCCTGTTGCGGCTCTGACTTAGTATGATGACCTTTTTTACTAGTATGTTTTTTGTACTCCTTGCTTTTCTTCGGGGACTTATCCACCAGTCCTTTGATAGAAAGCTTCACTGAACGCCCAGTCACAGGACCACTTTCTTCATCATCTGAAAACGGAGATATTGAAAATATTTCTTCATCTGTTGGCAAACCAGCAGCAGCTCTTAAACTAGCAACCAACTCTGTGTCCACCATATCTTTCTTCTTCCAAAGTTCTTGAACTGCATCCTGAAGATCCTTCACCTGAGAACCAAGGCAGAATAAGAAAACAAAGAAAACTCTTCTGATTAATTAACACACTAGCAAATTGCAACTATTTCCTTCCCTTCCCATTCCAAAAAAAAACGCAGCCCTACGATCACTACTAATACAAATAAAAAGAAACAATAAGAGTGCCCTGAGTGACTAAGAAGCGAGGGTACTAAAACAGGAACAGGCATACCTGATAACACTCCCCCCGGCATGTGGCACATTTATATTGTAGGTTCCCATCAGCTTGAAACTGAAGATATTTCTCATCACTGCACGGCTGTTTTCAAAAGAAAACAATTCAATATTTAATAGTAACTGAAATACATTTTGCTATGCATATTTAAAGTTCTCAAATCAAATACACAGATGCAACCGCAATAACTATATCTACGGCATATAATGATGAAGGACCTTATTCCGTCGCAATGGCAATGCACCCAGCGCTGACAAAGATCGCAGCATACCATTGGCGTTGATTCTGAATCCCTATACACCTATACAAGATAAGTAACATGGTTAACGCAACACTAAAGAGGTACAAACTTAAAAAACTGCACGTTTTAGCCAATGGCATCACAAACTAAACCAAAAAAAAAACGCATTTTGCTTTACAAATACCTTCAAGCATAGAGGGCAATAATTTCCTTTCACAAACAATCTGCCACAAGCATCACAGCAAGTATATGATAAAAACCACCTGTTACATAAGAAACAAGAGAGAGAGAGAATAAATGGTCAATGAAAATTTAGAAGCTAAATCCTTCTGAACTTCCTTAACTCGCCTTATTCTGGTCACTTCTATAACTTTCTATCCTACAAGGGACTAAGAATGTATACCTGACACTTAGGCCATTTCCAGGGACGGTAGAATCACAGCTGTGGCATCTTGTATGCTTCGGGCACAAATATGGCCCAGAACTCACATTCTGCACGGTCCAGAAAACATACCAGCCAATTTACTTTAAGTTCATAGATAATGTGGCATGAACAAGCTCTCAGTAACGTACCTTGTGTGGAGGATGTTGGCAATAGCAATGGTAAGCAGCATCACATCTTTTGCAGAACACAAACTTGTTAGGATCTCCTGTTCTACGGCAGACCTAAAGAATATGACGACTCTGTGAAGTTAGTCAAATATTGCGAGGGATTGGCGGTGTACAGAATGAAACAAAACCAACTGACCTCACAAACTCGGCACGAAGGACAACTCCATGAACTCCAATGAAATAAATCTGCAACATACAACAATTAGACTTTACCAAGGCAGAGAAAGTAGGACACATCAACGAAGAGAATGAAGTGTACCTCTATGTTGAGCCCAAGACTTTACACAGTTCTTATGATACTTCTTGCTACAGGTTTTACAAGAAAGCATCCTCCTTGCTCTCTCACTTCCTTGGCTTTCCCCCAAGAAGCACATTCTACACATTACATTCACGCCGTACTGAGCTAACTCCTCACCATCCTGCTCGTTTGAAGAAAGCTGTAGAACAAACAAAACCGATTCATCATATCATCATCATCATCATAACTCACAACAAATACTAGTCAAGCTACCTCGTTGACACCAGATTCAAACCTCCGAGCGTAATCCTCAGCAGCCTCAACGGTAACGGCGGCTTGTCTCTGAAGATGAACACGCTTCCTAACCGCCGAAGCCTCCTCCGCCGCTTCATCAACGACGCTGCCATCTCCAACCGAATGAGGAGTAGGAACGACCTTAGGAACCCTAATCTGAACCGTACGTTCCGTAGAAGAGCTGCCCCATGGATCGATGATGAGATCCTCGACACCTTTCAGAAACGCCTCTTTCGAATTGGCGCCACGGAGATCGCGAGAAAACCCTAAGGAGCAGAAGCAGATCCGACGGCTGCAACAAAAATCGAACGATGAGGGAGAGAGATAGTGAGAAGGTTTAAAGAGATAACATTACCAAGTGATTGGGCAAGCTACGTGAAAGGCCATTTATCCCCCCCACACACACACACCCAAACAATTATTCCTCCCAAGATTTGATTTTTAGAGATCGCTTAACTCTCTTTTTTCTTAAATTTATTTTAAAAAGTAATTAATACTATTAACTTAGGATCGATAATAATATAATTATTATTAATCAGATAATTATTAGTTTTGTATATATAGAGGCGAGGAGAGAAGAAGAGAAGGTCGTCTCTTTTTGTGAGTTTCTGAGATTGTTTTGGAGGTAGGCAAAGACGATAGATGGCCTTCTCATCTACTAGCTTACTTAGGCCATCATTAACTTCACTCTCTTAAATTCGAGTTTTTAACGTAAAATGTGTGTCTTTTTTTACATTTTTCGGTTAAAAAACATCTCTTAAAACATGATTAAAAGGGTTTTCAAAGGGTTTTTAGAGGGTTTCTTAAAAGGGAGGGAGCCCACTAAAATATTAAGAACCACTTCCTAAATTCCCTAATTGAAAACTTCCTTTTGATGGTTTTTTACCTATTCGCAGGTTCCACTGATATGTGGCGATCCGCAATTGGTTAGTTTTTAGTTTTTTAAATTAGCAAAAAAAAAAGTAAAAAAAAAAAACTTGGATAGAATTTTTAGGTTAATGATGCTCTTATGGTTTTTATTTAAATGTTTGTTAGAAAATGTAAGATACTAGGGTTAATCCTGCTTAAGGGTGTTTTAATCATACAGCCTTTAAGATTTCTTCTCCAATCATCAGCCTCTACGTTAGCTCGTAAATCTTTTCCTCCACTACAATTTTATAATTGTAAGTTAAAAAAAAAAAGTTTTGTCTAAAAGGAGAAATTGAATTTAATATTGTTTTAGCCCAATAATCTTGGGGGAGATGTGAATGTGATGGAGATGATGAATGTTGAAGAACACATCTATGGGCTTTTCATCTCCTTTCAAATCGGGCTTGCTATTGGGGCGTGTTTATTGAGAGCGTATATTTTTTTGGGTGGTTCTTGCTTCAAAGTGTGTTTTCAAGATTGAATGGTTACAGTTTAGCTAAGTTTGCTAGACAGGGGCTCAGTAAAATGTATTGGATGCACATGCGTTCTACGTTAAGGGCCCATTTTAAATGGTTAATTCAGACGAATCAGTGGCAGTGCCACCTAGCATTCTCAAAACGTCATCTGCTTAAGAGAAGTTACATAGTATTTAATAATTATTGATGGTTTGTAGTTTGTGCATTGAATAATCAGAGGTCCCAATCAACACTTGCTTTGTAGAACACTTACTGACCAGAAGTATTTGCTAGAAACAAAGCATCTGTAAACTGTCCCCACTGCTTCCCCCTGTGGGAGTCCGGCCAGGCGGTGTCTCTGGTGTGGCTGATCGTTTTTTCAACCTGAAAATACAAGTTTGTAATACATAAGTTTGGTGAAAATCCACAAAGTTATATATATGCGCAAAAGGAAAGGCATAACCCACATTCAAGCGACTAGGAAGACTATAGATAAACATACAAACACACAAACTGACTAACGGTAAATTCTAAGATGCACATTAGACTAGAAGGAGACAAACATAAAGCAAACAATGTTTTCGAACTACTTCATTTTCTTTTATTGAAAATTTACCACTCTTTCCGTTTTAAAATAGATGATGTTTAAGAAAAAAAAAATTATGTTTCGAAATAGATGATGTTTTCATATTTTAATACAATTTTTAACTTTATTAAAAACTATGCAGCCAATGATTTATTGTAGTTTATTTTGTTATTGGTTGAATAATTTATAATTAATATTTTAATGATACTTTAAAAAAAAAAATATTAATTATTGTGCATTACCTTACAACCTCAAATATTTTGGAACGGATGGAGTAAAATACTAGTATTTTATTTAACCTACTACGTACCATCTGTTTTTAGGTTTATATTCCCGAGCAAAAGCACATGCATGTATAGTGTATCTAGTTATTTTCTTTACTAATTATAGTGTCTAGTGAGTGATTACCTCTACTATTCGTAAAACTTTATGGTTACTGAAGATGGAACCATTTCGAATACAACATGGAATAATCATCATCAATAGATGAAAAAATGGGAGGGACCCACCCCCACACAAACGTAATTTGGTAATATTATATCACCTGCCTTCGCTGATTATATACATAACTTATAGTCGTAGTTACCGGTAGACATGAATCCAATAGTATTTTTAGTATTTATAATTTATTTTATATTTCACGAATATCTAATATTGTGATTTGCTTTGATTCAAAAATATATATATATATGAATTTCTAGATATACTTTTTTGGATGTTTACTAATATTTACGGATAACTTATACATTTTATTTAATACAAGTAAATCTAAACAAGAATAATTTTTTTCCAAAACTATATTTAACATAATATAAAAAACTAGTAAAATTATATGTTCTATAGATTTTTTAAAATAATCAATTTTTTTAATAAACACATAAAATTTTAGAAAAATGTAATTTTATAAAAATTTAATATTCCTTTTTAATTTAATACCTTTATAAGCAATTTGATAAATAAAATTAATAAATCATATGTCAAAATAATTCTTATATAAATTATACATTTAAATATATATATATATATATATATAACTATTTATATACAATAATTTTATAAAAGTCGGAACGGATCATATATCTAACTCTAAAAATTTTAGTATTTGTGAATTGCTTCGTTTTTAGTGGATATTAAATTTAATATTTGTTTTACTTCGATGACTTACATATATCCATATTTTTCAGATCAAATTAAAACAAATAACTAACCGAATCAAATTTAAAGAATAAAATATTAACTTCTAGTCATAATATTTGCACATGCCCTCTGATATTCTTGCCTTTTATGTATGGGGATGAGATAATTCATTTAAAACGTCAATTATCATTGGAACCAGCCATAGCCAGAAAAATTGCCAACACCTTCTCTCTCGCTCCATAATTACCGTTGCATCTGCCGCATATCCCGTTACGAATATTCAAAAACCCCATGTACAGTTCTTATACGATCTTCCCAAACAATAATACCTTCTCGTTGACATTTTGTAAACAAAGTTATAACAGTTTTGTTAGTATTAGGTAAAATTACATACTAAAGTGCATCATGCAGTTCGTTACTAAAGTCTCTGTTACAGACTTGGAGTTATGATTTGCATTTAAAACTGTAAAATCTTATTTGATTTGATTTGAAGTAATTGCTAAGAACATAAAAAAACTGTATAATCTTTAATAATTGCTAAGAAGGAAACCTATCTTAACTCTTTTTTTTTCTAAAGCCTACACTTACCATGTGGGGGAGCGTTGTGAAGCAGGGCACAAGTGCCAATACGTAATAAGAGAGCATGAATTAAGGAGAAAGTCGGTTTCATCCTACCAAGACAGGCAGACAAAATGCATCAATGGGGTCCATCTCCATGTCTCTTTCTACGTTATTTCCTCGATCACCTCTCTTCCACAACTCGCTTTTTTCTTCTTCTTCTTCTCACTCGTCTTGTATAAAGTCGCAGCATCTCGAGATATTCTTCCTCTCACAATCCTCAACTTCGAACCATCTCTCTCTCCCTTCTTCTGAAGCTCCTCACTCACTGTGAAAATGGCTGTGCCTAAAGTCACTGTTCTACCTCTCTTCTTAGTCTTATGCTGTGCTGCTCTTGAAGCTTCTGCTTATGAAGGTAAGTTCCACACACACACTCACTCTCTGTCTCTCTGGGTTTACTGTGCTTAGTAATCTGAATCAAGACTTGATGTTCTTGTAGTAAAAAAGATTCCATGTGTGTCTCTAAATCTGATATTATCTTTCTGTTTATGTCTTCAGGATACCTTCGTAATGGCAACTTCGAGGAGTCACCAAAGAAAGCCGACATGAAAAAGACAGTTCTAATAGGCAAAACCGCCTTACCCGAATGGGAAACCACCGGTTTCGTCGAGTACATCGCCGGTGGTCCTCAACCTGGAGGCATGTACTTCCCCGTTGCTCACGGTGTCCACGCCGTGAGGCTAGGAAACGAAGCAACGATCTCTCAGAAGTTGACAGTAAAGCCAGGCTCTCTCTACTCACTTACCTTCGGTGCATCAAGAACTTGTGCACAAGACGAAGTGCTTCGTGTCTCTGTCCCTCCTCAGACCGGTGACTTACCGCTTCAGACACTCTACAACAGCTTTGGAGGTGATGTCTACGCGTGGGCTTTCATCCCCAAGACTTCTGAAGTTACAGTGACTTTCCATAACCCTGGAGTTCAAGAAGATCCTGCTTGTGGTCCATTGTTGGACGCTGTGGCTATTAAAGAGCTTGTTCAGCCAACGTACACCGAAGGTAACTTGGTGAAGAACGGAGGGTTCGAAGAAGGTCCTCACCGTCTTGTGAACTCAACGCAAGGAGTGCTTCTCCCACCTAAACAAGAAGATGTTACATCCCCTTTACCTGGATGGATCATAGAGTCACTCAAGGCAGTGAAGTTCATAGACTCCAAGAACTTCAATGTTCCCTTTGGACAAGCTGCGATCGAGCTTGTGGCAGGGAAAGAAAGTGCTATTGCACAAGTCATTAGGACTTCACCAGGTCAAACCTATAACATGTCATTTGTTGTTGGAGATGCTAAAAACGACTGTCATGGTTCCATGATGGTTGAAGCTTTTGCAGCGAGGGAGACGTTGAAAGTAAAACACGATTCAGTTGGTGGAGGTCATTTTAAGACGGCAAGTTTCAACTTCAAGGCGGTTGAGGCAAGAACTAGAATCACTTTCTTCAGTGGTTTTTACCATACCAAGGAAAAAAAGGATATTGGATCTCTCTGTGGACCTGTTATTGATCAGATTGTGGTTTCTCATGTGGCTTAGATCACTGCATCTTGTGTTCTTACTTTTGCCGTGAACTTGGTTCTTTGCTTTGTGTGTCTTCGCTCCTTGTGGCTTTTAAGTTGTAGCCTTCAAGTTAATTACTGATATATATTGTGATATGAGAAGTTTACAGTTAAACTGAAAGTGAAAAACCAATAATAGATTCAAGAGCTAAAACTTACTAGTAGTTTGAAATAATTAGAAGTGCTACAAGTGTTCCAACAAAAAAATATAACGAAAGTGTTACAAACCTGTGAGCTTTTGAATTATATAATATGGAAATTTAAATTAAAGTGAAAATTCAAATCACCCCATAAAAGTTTAAAAACTGAAGCTGTTGTTGAAGAACTTTAGAAAACGCTTAGTTAAAAAATATTAAGATAATTAGAAGTTCAGTCAAACTTCCTTTTATGTTACAGAATAAAAAAGACTTAGTTTTCAAATATGATATTGCTCAAAACTATTAGCGACAAATGTCTACATCGAAAATGTAGAAGGAATCTTTATTAGTATATAAGATAAATGAGTCGATCCATTTATCATTAATTGATTTTAGATTAAAAATCCATCTAACTTAACATAGTATTAGAGCCTAATCCAAGCCACCCAATCCGATTTATTATTGATCTAACCTAAAGTCGGCCATCGGTCATTGCCAAAACATTCCGCGATTGACGTTTAAAGAATCCTCATTTCAAGGAGTATAATAAGAACAAATGTCTCACATCGGAAGTTTGAAAAAATAATTAGTATTATATAAAAAGATGTGTCAATCTATGATCAATTAATTTTATGTTGAAATCTCGTATAGCTTAACAAAAAAATTCCACAACTTTAAGGACTAAAATATTTTTTTTGTTCTTTCATAAAGACCAAAGATTATGTGTAACTAACCTAGACTGACAAACATTTCCATAAAGAAAATGTCTAGCCAGCCAGGGCTCCTTGTTCAGTTATGAGGATATGCAGAAAGCGATAAACGTCTGATCCAATTATTTATCTGCATCTGTGAAGATAACACAATACATATAACTGTTCTCAAACAAAATGTGCAAACACAAGAAACAAAAACCAAAAACTAAGAAAGACGACAAAGATGGAACTCTCTTATAAATATAAACCAAGTCCTAGGAAGATGAAGGGGATCGTCCACGCAAGAAGTTCCACGGTCCGGTTCCCGTTGCTATCCTGCATAATTAAATTCAACACGAGTCATGCGTTCGTTGTCTACTATAATGGGCTGGATACTATATTTCAAAAGCCCATTAAGGCCCAACTAAACTACCTGGCAATTCCAGTAACGGTTCGGAGACCCATATAGATTGTAAGAGCTATCCATATTCCTAGAAAACCATAGAACTTTGCCATGTATATTATTGCTGCAATGGTTATGGCCGCAACTCCAACCTGATTAATCATAATTAATCATCAAAAAGAGAGTCAAATTTAATTTTAAAAACATGTAAAACATATTAAGTAAGAATGAAAATAGTGTATGTACCATGGAGTATGCAGTGTAAGCAAAATCAGATGCTCCAAAATTGACTCCGTCCAGCACAAAAGCGAGTGAGTTTATTGGCTGTGTTGCTGCTACAAACTGATGTCCCCGAACACAAATATTATTTAGCCTCGGATTAGGGTTAATCACATTCTCTCACTAGATTATGATATAGTTTCAATAGTATTTATTAATACTGATTAATGTTATTATAAGTACCGGTATTCCAATGGCTATGAGGTGAATAACGGCAGCATCCTTGGAGAATACTCCAGCACCAAAATATAGACCCAATCCAACCAAAACGGACAGTCCAAGTCCCAATACAGAACCCATCTGCATGTCGAAAATTCATATGTTATAATAATATTTGAGAAAAACAATTATCCCTAGGGATTAGTATTGTTTTCAAGAAAGAAGATGATCGAGAGATAACCTGTAGAACACGAGATGTAGCAGCAGTCACTTTGTTGTAGTCCTTCTCCGCAAAGGAACACGCAAGAATGGTCTGCAAGTGAGTTAAATGGACTGATAAACAACTTCATCAAAACCATATAATATACAACAATGCATACATGATAAATTAAATGATAATGGATTATACTTGACCAGCAACGGCAAGACCATCGGCGAGGAGAGAAGTAGTTAACCAGACTTGTAAACAGATCTGAAAAGCAGCCATTGGTGTTGTTCCCAGACGAGCCACCACTGCTGCTGCCAATGTCTGACAAAACGTCACAGCTATGGTCCTTGCCAGCAATAACCCCCCTTTCATTTTTGTGTGTACAATATTACAACTTGTTAGACATCTATATGTCAATATATTATATTTTTTAAAAATATATTTTCGTCACTATATCCAATAATATTTTCGAAATAAATGGTTTTTCGCAATAATTTAGAAAACGTTTTTTATTTACAAGTAATAAACTCTACTTTGATCATTCGAGAAAAAAAAAACGTTAATGAATATGAATCCCTACCACTTTTAAGGAACTTTCCAAACTGCAATTCTCCGAAGTTTGGTGGCATCAAATTAATTTTACTCGCAAGGCGGATGAACAATAATAGAGTCATGAAGTACCTTCACACAAACGAAAACATTAGTTTTTATTTTATTTTAAACTTTAAATCTTAAATCTAGATTAATTCATGCGAAAAGCAAACTGCTCCTAGTGGAAGTCAATTCAAGCAAAGTCTTGGGGTTTACTAATTTTAATTTCAAATTTGCAAATGTGAAAACTTTTGAAGCTATCTCTTACTGAGAAATGACATGTGCAATGGCCGCACCGCTGACACCAAGGTGAAGCACAAAGATGAAAATTGGGTCGAGAATGATATTGATAACATCTGCCACGACTGTTTCATGCATCACGATGATATACATATTAGACTCGTGTCGTAATATGTTATAGTAAGAAGGTTATTTAATTTAAATAAAAAAAGAAGGTTATTTAATGATGATAAAAAAATGTAACTTACCAGTAGCATAGAGAGGAGTTTTGGTGTCCTTGAAGCCACGAAAGATGCCTTGCATTGAAAGCGATAAAAGCAATGCAGGAGAACCTAATGATCGTATGGTCAAGTACTTGTGCGCTGGTGATAACACTGCTGAGTTCTAATCATCAAAAAGTCAACTCATATTAGTCAAACATTTTGTCCTATCCAAATAATATCTGCATGTCTATCTTTTTTTTGGGAACATCTGCATGTCTATCTATTTATATAATTTTGAAATTTCTCTCAAAAAAAAATCTATTTATATAATTTGTACCGGTTTCACTCCCATGACGCCTAGAAGCACCTTCGAGCTGAAAATCAAGGCAATAGCTTGCACAAGGCCCAGGATTAACCCTATGATCATGGCCGTTGATGCCGATTTGATATTCTTCTTTCCTTTCTTCTTTGTTTTGTTTCCGCTGCTTGGCTTTGTAGCCAAAGCTAGTCACAACAACAACGGAAAAAATTAGTTATTTCATTTTTCCCGGAGAACTATCATATAATATTGTATGGATGTGATAAAAATATTTCAAAAACTATCACATATATGAAAGTAAATAAGATTCAAACTTTGAATTTATAGGGGAACCTTGCATTAATCTTTATTTAATAAATGTATAGAATACGAGTTTAACTTCTAGAGGATACTGTGCTATATAGTAATTTTAATGGGGAAATAGATCATTAACCTTTTAGAAAACATTTTTTTTAGTTTTTCAAAAGTATTTTAAAGAAGTGTAAACCAAAAGGTGTAAGCATAAAGGTCAATCACAAAGCGAAAATATACGCTAACCCACAATCTACACCCTTACAATGTTAGTAATGGTATAATTTAAAAGCCCTATTGAAGAATTTACCTAGCGTTTGCTGCGGCTGGCTCGTGTTGTTACTTGCGGGTGATGCAACACCTTTCTCCAAGGAATCTTGAACAGCTAAAGTATTGGCTTTGTTTGCTTCATCTTCTTTCATCTTCTCCATCGTGTCTTCCTCAGCGACAAAAGAAGTTGTAACGCTCACAACAGGGAATATCGTGATTCTAGAAGCTTGATTGAATATAGCAATGGATACTCCAAGCGCAGCTAGTTCAACCGCTCCTAAACGTCCAATATAAGCGGTGTCAATCAGAGACGCTAATGGATCAGCGGCAAAAGCCAAAGCCGCTGGAAACGCCATGCTTAGTATCTCTCGCCCAATAGCATCCATACTAAATACATGTCTGCAATTTTATATAGGTATAAATAAACGTTATAGCTCACTCCCTTTATAATTTTAATAATAATCTTCACCAATTCATATAAACAAACTTACGATAAATCTTTGAAGATAACAAGAAATGGGAACGGCCTTTGAACCGGAGTAAGATCACCAGCTTCCATCATCGATCTTCTCCTTAGAAACTGTGTCTATGTTTAATTTGTCGTGTCTGAAAATATCGTATAAATGTTTTCGAAGAAGTGAATAAGCAAATGGAACGTTTATACTAGTGACTATGTACAACTGTATTTAGCAAAAAAAGAAAAGAGTACAAATGTATCTCTAATTATAGACACGTAATGAGCATGCATGTATTTAGTATTTAATTTGAAGAAGTGTTTGATTGGTTGCTTTTGTTCTATTTCTTTAACAAAAGTTTCTTCGATTCCTGTTGGAAAAAGTCTTCTTGCCTAACTTGTTCATGTTCTTTATTTACGTCCAAACTATATATAGACACCAAATATTATATTTTTATTCAAGGAAAATAGGTAAAAAATAAACATCGTATTTATTAACTCTTATAGAAAATTTAGGATTGCCTTTCTTGATAAATCTTTCTATATTTATTAAATATATACGAAAATATGAAATATGGTCCTCATGAACTATAACAAACGTTATGGCACTGATCAAGCTTTTGTGAAAGGATATAATCACTTTTCATTCAAAGTTTTCTTACTTATATTTATCTTAGTAGGAAAGAGGTTTGACTTCTCCCTAAATCCTCATTTAATTTTGCTATATTCCACTAAAAAAGTGAATAATTTTGCATAATTAAAACTCACTAGTTGCCAAAAATATTACTTTATTATAAAATAGCAATTAATAACTTGAAATTTTCCTTTTATTAAAAAAGATTCTAAGTGTTTTTGTGTTTGTTAAAACAACTTTTAATATTTATAGTTAATGGAAGGCCATAGTTAAAAGAATAAAAGATGGCAACACAGATGATTTGTATATAGTGTGTGTCGTGTGTGTAATTGTTCCGTAAGATATGGCAATCTTTCCCAAAGCATCCACGTCTATTTCTTTTTTTGATAACCCAGTATCCGACCACAAAGCGTGATCGACTAGCCCACCGGGCCTAAGCCCATGCCATGACAGGATTTTTAAGCGTCCACTTAAGGGTCCCTGGTTACGCTAAGTGGTCTGGAGCGCCACACCAACTCCGCAGGTAAATTATGTGGTGGCCGGGATTCGAAGTCGAATGGCGGGCACCTCAGCCGAGGTTCCTTTACCACCAGGCTACGAAGCACGGTTTCCACGTCTATTTCATTACCAACATTACCAGTCTTTTCTTATGATTTGATATATATGGTAATATAATTATTAATTATGATTAGATTATCATTTTAATTAATCCATGAAGTAGTTATAGTTTCAACGAAATTATAAAAAACAAAAAAGAAAGGAAGTAGATATTGACAGACAACCGTTATACATCAGATGTATATATGAGTTTATAACACTAGCATATATTCTATATTTAGTATATATTCTTTCTCAAAATCATAATCGACCATGCATATACTAGACACATGAAATGAACTTAATTATTATGTTGAAAAAAAATATACACTTTTGGGAAAGATAACATCAGAACCGTGTTTGAAGAGTATTCAAAAAGGCTTTCGCCTAAAGCCCCCAAAAATGTAATTTTTAAGGCTCCAAATTTCAAAAATATAATTACTAATATAGTGGTTTGAATCTATCATTCATTTATTCAACCTAAACTCACTCTCTTAAATTGTTTTTAGATGTTTTTTTCCAAATATATATTGTAATCTTACAAAAAAAATTATAAAGAAGGTCACATTTTATATTTGCCTCAGGTCTCATTAAACCTTTGCACGGTGATTGATAACATAAATGCTATATAAATAAATAAATAAAAACATAGATGCTATACTAAGAAGCAATTAAAGAACTTAACTATGAGATATATGGAGTAAGAATATATTTACCTGATGTTAGTCAACGCTTGTATTAAGCAAACACGTGAACTTGAGATGATTAGTGACACAAAGTGCTTGTGAGAGTTTAAAGAGGAATGATTAATAGGCGTGTGCCAGCAGTAGTACTTGGCTCCAATTTAATAAAAGTGTGCCAACACTTGGCTCCAATTTATACACAAATTCCATTCACGTTCCCTTTCTCATTTTTGTCCACATGTTCTCCACACTATGCTTTATTTATAAAGTAATGCAATCCTACTTTTTAACTTTTATGTATATATATTTTTTTTGTTAAAAGTTGAGTAATATATACTATTTAATTTTTGCTGCTTTTCAAGGCGTGTGTATAACACATTCCACATCAATATCCTCAATTTTTTTAACAAGATACAACTTTTTATTATAAGTTGTAAATATATGCATGTAAATTTTCAGAATTGCTAATATATGCAGGAAAATTACAAATTTATCACAAATTTAATACCAGTTTGAAATTCCCTTTAATGAATAAAAATATTCAAAATACTTTAAATTATGATAAAAATAAACTAAATTATTTTTTTCTAAATATTTATAAAACATTTAGAAACTCAACCTCACCCCTTCAACACGAAACCGAAAACAATAATCACTAAAGTGTAAACCAAAATGTTAATATATTTTTGATTGAATGAATTTTTACAAAATGATAATTAATCTGTGTTACTCTTACCAATTTTTCAATATATGCGATCGTTCTGACTACAAAGATATGATACAGCCCAGCCCTAACCATTTTTTTTGCTTAACTTTTCGTCCCTTGTCCCCAATAGATAAAGATAAACAGAAGCATGATCTTCAAATCGTGTTGTATGGATATTTAGTTCTAAGCTTCTTTGCTTTAGCCGTATCTAAAGTCAAATAGTTAGCTGAAAATTAATCGATTATAGGTATGAATAGGAAATATTCGATTTGAGTATGAAACCAAAACCATTAAGTGAACAGAAAAAACGTATGAGAGACGTGACGTAGTCGCTGAAGTCACAATCAACGTAACAGTTTATGCAACAAGAGTGGGCTGCGTAGGATTCCCAATTGAAGATGCAACAGCGATCACTTAATTTAACATTCTTTTGTCTTTTTCTTTTGCATTTGGTATGATACATAATAGAGTTGTGTATATATATATTTTTGATTGTTATGCGCCCTCACCTTACCTAAACTCTTTTATACCCATTGAAGTAAAGTAAAAATTATATAAATTAATAATGTTAGGACTTTGATGTTTTATAAATTTATAGAATTATTAATTTACAAAAAATCTTATTTGGATTTATATATACTTAAAAAATGGTTTTATGTATACATATGAAGAATACTTAATTTTATGATATACATTTTGCTTAAATTTTATTGATACAAGTTTATATTGTTTTTGTTTGATTATTTAGGTTATACGGTAAATATAAATATATTGTAAGTGTAAAATAATAAAATAACATTAATATTTTTAGAGAGATTAAGAAATAATAAAGATAAATTTCACTAAGAATGAAAAATAAACTGTGCAATATATTGATTATATTTATATAAACATTATGAACATTAATTATTAATTTATATTTATATTGGGACGATATATGTACATGAGGTTATTAAAATTATTATTTTATTATTTTATCGAATTGTGTCAAATTTTACACTGGCCCAACTCGAGACCGGTGAAATTTATTAATTTATAGTGCTTATTAATTTATAGAATATGAATTTATAGAATATTAATTTATAGAGTTTCTACTATATATATATATGTGTGTGTGATACCTCACGTTATTTATCATCTACTTTCATAACCTATCACATGCTTAATTAATTATTGTTTGAGTCGGATTTCACCCTACTCCAGACTCGATCCGAGATTTCAATCTAAATACTATAAAACCCAAGATCAATTGTCATAAAGGCTCATGAAGGAAACAAAAGTTCCATGAAGGTCACATCCCATCCCGGGTTGTATAAGTCGAGTATACCGAAGTTGACAAATCAAACCATAACACGAAGAAGTCAAAGATCATCATAAAACATTTCGATCCATGCCGAAAATCATGTCACCGTTATGATTCGCCAGAAAAACCTATAAATAACGAAATAGAAGCCAAGATGTAGGGTTCAGATTTCTCTATAGCTAAATTACGCTCTATTATATACGATTTCAATTATTATCAAATCTTCCTTGAATTCATCTTCAGTATCATCAATAAAACATTCATTTTTCATAGTTAATCGTAACTTAGTTATTCTAATTCGAACTTTAGTGTCAATCAAGTTTTCTTATTTCTAAAACATATCCTCTAAGTGAATTTTATGATTCATCCATCATTATTATTATTATACTATTTAAATGTGCATATACTGTTTTTTTTATATCTCAAACTATTGGCGATTAAATGTAAAAGGACTCGTGGATGAAATTGTTAGATTTTTTTTTGGTTAACTTTCTTTATGAAAATTTAGATATGTAGTGCGCACTCTAAATTCAAAAGATAGAATTATTTGAAAACACACAATACTTTTTCTAAAGAGTACAAGAAAAAGTACGAATGTACCGTGGCCTAAATATTTCACAGGGAAACACTTAACGTCTCTTGCAAATTATTCAACCAAAGACATCAACACTAGAGAATGACACCATTATGTCTAGTCGCACAACGGCACGAGTAACTTTTTTTGTATTGTCTGGTTGCTTTATTTTATGCATTATATTGTTCGATTTGGAGACCAAAGCCAATGAGATGGGAAGACATTTGTGCACCTGCCTAAGGCCCCAAGTGAGTGTATGAATTGATTACTTGGGAACTAGAGAGTTGAGAAAACTATAATTACACAAGTCATGATTAAGGTTTGTTGTTTTTGTAATCCAATATCCTTCATGCTTAAGTTTAAACTGATGTTAAGTACTAACCCAATCATTCTAACTAGGAAACTATATATAAGTTTTTTTTTGTAACACTTCACATTTAGTTAAACCATTTAGTTTTTTTTTTTTCATTTACCTTCAGGAATAGCTTTTTATAGTTAGTTTGGAATGGGTTTTCATTTTGAATGACCAACGTATATTGATTAATTTTGTAACGATATCTCATAAAAGCTTTATCTCCAAACCAAATCCGAACGAATCCAAACCGGAACCGATAATGTTTCCTTTGGGCTTGGACTCGTTCCAATACAAAGCTCACCTCAGGTCCAAACGATAACCAAACATTTATGACACAATTTTGTTTTCTTCATTATGAGACATTATTAAATTTTAACCGAAACCCATTTTGTTTTACTCTATATCCGTTATTTTAAGTGTACGTCAGTTCAGTTTTACAATATAGATTTTTTTTTTAACGTTAGTAAGTAATTCGTTTATAGTTTAACCATACCAATTTATAGAAAAACGGTAAATCTGGTATTGTAACTTGGATGAAAATATGAGATTTTGTTGAAAACAATGATATCTCAAGTAATTGAATTATATTTTATTGGTCGTAAATAATTCCAATTATAGGTAAAGTGAGAATGAAAAGATAATGCTTCATTATTACGAAACCGAGTTTTACATATCAAACTCGATATGTACAGTACAGAAAATAATTGAAAAGAAAAGGTATACAAATAAACTAACTAATCACCTCATACGTGGGTCATTATTTAAGGACACTTCCTCAGCAAATAAAATATGTACCTTCATATTCACATTTGCACGTACTAAAGGAACCATGCATGATGCATGCATGGAGACTCATGGAATAGAGAAGACCAACTTATAAATTGTCACTGATGAAGAAGTATAGAAGAATGAATAAGAACAAATGAGTACAAAGAAGATAGAATGTGAGAGAGAAGTATTTGTCAATCAACTTGGAAATCAAGGAAGGGGAAAGAAGAGTTGTTAACGATGAGACCATCCAAATCCCAATCTCCTATTTTAGGGTTCTCTATAGCCCAAGAACTATTCTCCATGCCCAACCTGTTTAAGCTGTTGCTTGTGGTACAAGCAATAACATTGGTATTCTCTGTCAGGGGAAGAAACCGTTCACTTTCTACCCATGCTCTCTTGCCAATAGGATCAAGAGTTACGTTTCCATAATCTCCTAACCCATTACCGTTGAAAATATTCTCTGTGTTTCCCATTTGTTGATATCGATTGTGATATGGTACTGAGGTCAATGGATCAAACTGGTTCAAGCTCACACCACTTACCACCACAGGTGCAAAACTGAATGAAGAAGAGTCCATGTGTATTGTATTTCCCACTACCATCATGTCATCATGATGATAACTATCCATCATTGGATTTGACTTGCCTCCCATGTCCACGTGTTGATCTTTTGGATCCAAAAAATTACTATTAATATTGTTAGGTAATGATCCTGAAGAAGTATTGTTGTTGTTGTTGTTAAGCCTCTTTTTCAACGTCGTGTTCCAAAAGTTTTTGATCTCGTTATCTGTCCTTCCTGGAAGTTGTGTAGCTATTTGAGACCACCTGATAAATTGTTTTAGGATAAAAATAGTTACTAATTTACCGCACACAAAGTTCCATTTTTACGGTTATAAGTAAATAAATATAAAGACTCATTCTAGGGCTCGGTTGTTATGACTAAAAGCTTAGCATATATGTACTTGAACAAACTTAACATTAATTAGTAATGACAAAAAAAAGGTTTAGGGTGGGGCATGTGCCCCACCCTCTAATGCTCTGCGTCCGCCATTGTTATGTTTGTTCCTGTTTAAGTCTTTGCATTTGAGTTTTACATTTGAATAATTACCTGTTACCAAGAAGGGAATGCAAAAGAAAGATGAGATCTTCTTCTTGAGGAGAGAAAGAACCACGTTTAAGATCAGGCCTCAAGTAATTGATCCAACGAAGGCGACAACTTTTGCCACAACGTAAGAGACCAGCACTCCTAGCAATCTCATTCCAACATCCTTGTCCATTGGTCAGCATATAGCTTATGAGCTTCTCATCTTCATCAGGAGACCAAAGTCCCCTTCTTAGCTTCGGTTTGTTGTTATTACCAGTACCACCACATGCATGTTTTGGCTTGTTCTTGTCTATGACTTTAGTAATGGCCAGTTTGCTCATCATCATTTTGGAATTGTGGTATCTTTCTTAAGAAGACTACACAGAAAGAGATTTAGAATGTGGAGAGACTGTAAGAATGAAGTAAAGATGGAGAGGATGATATGATTTGTAGGGTTGCTTTGGAATGATATTGAATATTTGTAACGGATATAAAAAGGAGAGAGAGACATGAGGGATGTGAAGAAGAAGCAAGAGGTGGGTCTTTTTTTTTTGTTATAAAAAAATTTAAATAAACACGTCTTCGTTCACAACATGTTGGAAGACTTGTGAGTGAAGAAAAATATATCAAAAAGACGAATTAGAGTCAAAGACAAGAACAAGACCAACCTCTGTCTCAAGTCCACATCACATGTGTGTTTGAGGTATCAAATATAACAAAATAAATACATGAGTTGTAAGTTTACGAGTATATATTTTGTTTGTTTTTTTTTGAAATTTAATATATATTTTTTTGTTGTTTTCTTAGAATATCTTTTTGTTCTAAACGATAAATAATAACCAAGTTTCACCATCTAAAAAAATATTTTATATTTTTCGACAAAAAAAAAAGAAATAGGCATGTTTTGAAGCAACATCCATTTTAGACACAATCAGCAGAATCTAATAAAGAATAATATTTAGAAGCGGATGTGGCCAGTTGTTAAATGCAGCGTTGGTGCTGTTTTCTGAGTTGATTAACGTGAGATTGCTTTTACGAGAATGGTATTAGAAGGCTTTCCGGGCTAGGGAGTTAAGCCCAAAAACGAATCTCTGAATTAAAAAAAAAAAATATATTATTTTTATAAATTTAGAAGCGACGTAATCCTTCCAAAAACGTGGACTATAATATTCTATTATAGGATCATGCGACAACACATCTCAACAGATGATATCAAATCCGAACGAAAACATGTGTAACGTGAATGGACAGAAAGGAAAACATCACTTTGACCATTCTCGATTTTCTTTTTTGTTCAAAACCATTCTCTATTTAATTCATTTCAAGAGAATTCACATACATTTTCACGTGACATATAAACCATCATCTTCAAACAAATTAAAAAAAAACCTAGTCTATTTGTAAAGAATTACCGAAATAAAACCAGTATTTTCTAAACGTTTGTAAATAAGACAATCGTTGCTTACTCAACTGATAAAGGTCGATAGTATGAAGTGTTGATGGGAGTACAGATCATTCTCCATCTTCATGCTAAAACTCACCTATTATTAGACCACCATAAATTACCAGGACTAATAGGTACTACTTCTTCTTCGATTTCATAATACATGATGTTATGGATAAAAATATAAAGATTAAAATAATTACTTTTTCTGTAACAAACTATTAAAATTATATAATTCATCCAATAATTATATAAAACAGTTAAATATTATTGGTTAAAGACTTTCTAATAAGAGTAATTCTCTCAAATAGTTATTTTTAAAGTTTTATCATCAAAATAATTTTTAAGAAAAATTGACTGAAATAGTTCTTTTTGTTTTGAATATTTTTTTTTTTTAAATTTTAAACCTCACCTCCAAAACTTACTTCATAATTTTAAACCCTAAGTTTAGATTAGTTAACCGTAGGTGTCTAAATGTTTATTTACACTTTTTAATAAAAGTTATTTTGATTATGTTTTTCATTAAATATTATTTTTGTGATATATTTTTCTTAAAATAACTTTATGATATTTCTATTCCAATAAAGTTACAGTTGCATAAATATGTTAAAATATTATCTATTTTAAAAGATCACAAAATCTTCTGAAACATCAAGTATTAAAAAAGGAGTGAGTATTACTTATCACGGTTAATTTCTCCTTTTCACAACGAACATTGAGACACGTATGTATTGATGATATACCTTCCTGGCGGTAACTTTTTCTCTCTTTCCCAACGCCTAATGTCCAAAACATAATCTATCAAAAGCTTAAATCATTCTGCACTCAGAATCCACAATGCAGGTTTTGGTTCTTAAAAAGAGTCTTTATTAAGTAGTAGCTCACCATGACCGTCATAGCCAGAACTTTGACATATCCCCTATGTGCAGCGATGGCCTTTGTCTCCACAATGACGCTTTCCTCGGCCTTCACCACCTCCACACAGTACGACTCAGAGTCCTCATCACAGACATGAGAAGCCTCTATACTCATGGTCATCTCTCTTCTCATCCTTTCTGGATTTGCCATTCTTAGATGGTGGACCACAAAAAATATACATTACTTTTATTTCCTAAATGTTTATGTTCTTATTTTTGCTGTTTCAATAGGGCAAAACATCACTATCTTCCCTTACTTTTTTTGTCTATATACCATAATACATAAGGCTGTTCTAGTGAATAGAAACTGAGAATCTGAATATCTCTTTAAAACAAATATTTTGCATGAGTTGGTTTTGAAAGGCTTTATTTACATTATTTGTTGGGTAATGATCAATCTTATTCTATTTACAACATTTTCACTATCTAAATATTATGTACAAATATGCTTTGTTCTGTGTCCTAATTATCTTTTGAACTAGTATCCCCCTCTGAGCACGTCTTCATATCTAGAATCAGAAGACATAGCTTGAATCAGCCATCACAGAAGAGAATATATAGTAGTAAGATCATCTAATAAGCAAAGATAAACTAAAAAAAAAGAGAGAGAAGAAATTGCTTTTCACCTAATTTCAAAGGATTGTCAACGGGAATCAAATGAGTTTGAAAGATAAGATGTTGTCATCAGCACCTGTGTTCTGTGTTTAGAAAGAATGTTCAAGATCCTATTTACAACACACACAAATCTCTAGAGCATTCTGATCATTACAAAACGGTGTTAGAGACTTACATTTGATTATTTAGAGAAATGATATTTCAAATATGCACACGACCAAGGAACTCTGATAGCCTGGAAACAGAACAAACATGGTATGAAGTTAAATCATATTGGAGGGACAAGAGTGTAAGGAGGAAGCAAGAAGAAACATTACCTGATACTGTCTGCTATTACAGTTTCTCCTTCTTGAGAACCAAGATTCCGAACAACAACTTCATCCAAGTGACCATCAGAATACGCATGCTATATAGCAAAAACCAAAAACATTTTTGACTATTAAATCATTTCTGTAATGCTATAAAGAATGTACAATCATTTATACCTTATAGAAACAACTTCCTCCAAATGGGCAGTTTCCATTTCCAAAATTGAAGTGTTTGCAGTTGATTAACCTTCAGGATTAGAACATAACACAATGTATTATCTACTAAGCCATATCAAATGGGAAGACATCAAAGTTATCTATACCTGAGTTTTGCCTTGTATATGTCAATGATTTCCTTCTTCTCATCAGGAGTAGAGTACCAGACAACACTCGGGACAACAAAATAAGACAGCTTGCGACATATGGGACAAGCTCTCAACGTGCTGTTCACATCCATCCCTGAAACAGGAGCACTGCTACGCCAGTTACGAATGCATTGTATACAAAAGGGATGATGGCACTCTGTCAACAGCCCAAACTTCCTTTCTCCTGGAGTGGCCTTTGACAAGACACGGTCCAAACACACACTACACTCAATGTCTTGACTTTTCTTCAAAGCTTCAATGTGTTTTTGCTTCTTCTCACATTCTTTCGTGTGCTCTTCTCGTTCTTCAGGTCTGAAAGGGTGCAAACACTTCTTCCCACAAGTGCTGCAGATGTCTCCATGCATGTGTGGACATTGGTTCCCTCGTGGGCAGTCACCAGCTGCAGCAAAGGAGCAGATTGGGTATTCTCTTGGGTGGATATAACAAACGTCATTGTTCTCTCCTCCAAAGCTATCTCCTTTTTGTGGGTGAGAATCTGAGCAAAGAGGTGGTGGAGGAACATTGGAAGCAGATAAAGATTGTGGTTGAGAAGTACTCCTGACATGTTCATATCTACATCTACTTCCATACAAACATATTCCTTTCTGATAAAATGTGCAAACCTGATTCCAAAAATAGAAAGAATCAGTCAAAAGAATCAAAACGGCATTAGAGGAAAATTCTTGAGTAGAGATTACATTACATTAGAGTCATGGGAATATTCACAATGTTCCCCTTTCAAGCATGAGCCATGGACAAAGAACTTGCAGAGTATCCTGTTAACAAAACAAAAGATCATTGAATCATCATGGGTACCATCAAGAAAGCTTCAGTAAACAATCAAAAGAGTCAATCTTTTTTCCAAGCAGCTCCAGTAATCAAACAAAAGAGACAAACTTTGTCCTCCAGAAACCAAGCAGCTCAAGTAATCAAACAAAGGAGTCAATCTTTTTCTCAACAGGACATTTAAAGACTTCAACATATGTTTATGAACAGAGCCTTGAGAGATCAAGAACTTGGCTTACCTGTCGGACATGTGGGGATTAGGCGAGGAAAAAGGGATTCAAACAAAGAAAGGTGAGGGAAACCGAAAGAATCACAAGGAAAGGTGAAAGCTTTTTATATTTTGGGAATTTTCAGAGGAATTTTTCTATGGTTTTTCAATTTTTGAGGATGTTTTTATTTAGATCTCTTTATTTTTGTCTTCTCCTTTTATTTTATTTACTAAATAATCCTTTATTCCATTGGCGAAAACACACAAAAAATCTAAATCTAAATTGCGTAAAAAAAAAAAAACAGATTCAAATAGTGTTGCAACAACTATATGTATGAATACAACACAGGAGACAAGACGATCCCTCTCTTGCCTTTTACTCTACACATATATTACACAACACGTAACATATAAAGCAAACATTCTCTCTCACACAGTGTTACACACACACATACACACGTACGCACCAAATCATACAAACTCACACCTTACCAGAAGCTTGACGGATTTGTACTTCTCACCTTTGCGGCTATGTAAAGGAAATGATCTTATTCCTTCTTGTAGCTCCCAAACAGGCAAGCATGTCTGTCCTCCAAAATCATCCTTCTCTGACATGTCATACTCATGCACTTCTAACCGTAACAGAGCCAGCTCTGGAACGGTTAGTGGGAACTCAAAAACCTCATCCCAAGATGGTACCCAGTTATCCTCCAACGTCTTTGTCTTCTTCATTACTGTATCCGCAGGAACTCCAGCTATCCCAACCTGAAAAATTTGCATGACCTTGTAAGAGACCAAGAACAGTTTCTACTGCTAAGGGACTTGAATGTACCCTTGTGTAGAAGTCAGGAGGTGAGTATTGATCAAAGTGTGTGTAGCGGAAATCGAAGTACCAGCCTTCTCCCATGTATATGGTTACCTAAGGATGATAAAAAAAGAATGAGTTCAAAGAGTTTTATTCGGATTTGACATTGGAAAAGACCAAACAGAGACTTGGATATCTCACCCTTAGTGTTGTTTTTACAGGTAGAGTAGCTTTTGGGTCAAAGATGTCACTATCTGAGCCACCTTTCAGCAGAATATTTGGTTTCTTGATGTATCCACATCCGCCATTGGCTCTAAACATTCCTTGCATTAGCCACAATGATCTTCCATACCCCTGTACATGGAAATATGATTCATAATAGACTTAGCTGAAGAATAAAGTTGATGTCCTGTAAAAAGTGATGGAGAATAGCTTCTCCATAGTGTATTCATTTATTACTCAGTCAAAATAAGTTGGCATAGCAAAAGAGGAAACCTGCATATTGAAAGCCACCATTTGAGCACCGTGGCTCCAGCCAACCAACGGGTTGTAATTTGAAGAAGTAACTCTAGTTCCTTTTGGGTAAATCCTCAGCAGATTTTGCTGAGTAAACCTGCACCACACCATAATGAACATGATTCATACTGAACTGGAAAAGATAAATCAACATTATATGACCATAATCCATTGGACTACCTCACAATCTGTTTTGCATATTTTTCTGCTGCCTTTTCTAGTTGTTCTTCGCTCAAGCTAAGGCGTCTTACCTTATCAGGATCTACCTTTAAGCACTCAGTAATTCCACCTTTTGGTTTCCCAGCATGGATAGCAATCAAATGCTTATACTGCGGTGGTGCATTCTTCTTGGACTTGTCTACATCATCATCTTCATCATCATCCTCATCATCATCCTCACCTAAATCATCCTGCAACAAGAAAGAAAATCAACAACTTTTGTACAAGGACAGCAACATGAGTAAACAAAGATGACTTGTCTTGTCTCCAATACAAACCTTGTCACCACTTTTGTTCCTCTCAATAAAGCTCGGAACTTCTCTCCCCCAAACTTCTTCATCACCCAAATTTTTACCTTTCTGCACCACATCCTCATCTTTTCCTTCCTTGTACTCTTTTGGAGGTTTTGTTGAGATGATAATCCGCCTTTTTAAAGAGTTGGGCGAAGGGAACTCCTTTAAAGATTCTCCAACAGGAGAAGTGAACAAGATCTCTCCAAATATCTCGGTAACCATCTAGAATACAACAAGAACAACACATCTTTAAACTCAATGCAATGATCTACTAAAACAGAGAGATAAAAATCAAATGAGGCTACCTCAGCAACTTTGGACTGAAGTTCTGGAGTGAGATGATCCTCAAGAGTGACAACAACAGGATAGTCAGATACATCAAAGGCATGTGCTTTGATAGCTCTTAGACACTTGATTAACTCCACAGGTGAAGTGAGAGTCCTGTTAGAGTAGTTCAGTATACAAGTACACAACAAGCACTTAACCTTAACTTCATTCGACTAAACTTCAGTAATTCATACCTTCCGTGAAGAACATCAATATCATTTTTGTTGGAGTTAGGCCATATATCCAATTCAATCACCCTAACACCTTTCTTCAACGCATCTATAATAGGCACCTCACTGCAGTCACTACTCAGCTGGTTACCGGTTAAATATGAATTGTGACCAGTGAATATGAAATAATGTGATATAGGAGCATCCATGTCTTGATGCACCTGAAAAACATGCAATGAATTCATTAGAATCAAAGCCAAAATAATGAAGCTACAATAATTTAGACACAATAACATGTATGAACCTGGAATTTTCAATTAATTAAATACATGTGCACTTGCTTAAAAATTACACAGCTTCTGCTACTTTCTATAATTAGTTCTCTTTTCACAATTAACTTGCTTCAAACTCATGAATCAAAGACTATGTCAAATAACATTAATATTCATTAAGCAAACAATAGCATCAATGAAATAAATAATTAAATCCTAGTGTCATGGATGTTGAGTCAGTGTTCACAAAACAGTAAGTGACAAGCACAATAGCTTCACCAAAAAGACAGAACACAAGAGAGAAACATACCTCATGTAAAGCAAGTGGAGGGTTACTGTCACCAAAAAGATACTTAAAGAAAGCATCAAGGTGGAGACCGTTTCTATGAAGAAGAGAAGATGCGGAGTTGATGATTGACTGTGCATCCTCTTTAGTGGCTTTATCTTGCTTCTGAACATCGATCAGAAACCTGTGGAGGTGATCTACAGTCATAACACCATTATCCGAGTACTTGTCGAAAAGGGTCTTGACCTCAGGCGGTGCCTCCGATGCGGTGTACCGGAACCTCCGGTTAAAGCAGAAACACACGCTGTACGTTTGTTTCGACATAAGGAAGAAGGAAAGATGGATCCTTTAAGATGAGAGCAAGTCAAAGTAATTATCTTTTTTAGGGTTTGAGGTTCAACGAGAATTATCTTGTTTAGTTGTGTGTATTTAATGAAATGTACTCTCCATGTAATCATCAATCATCATCAACCTTTCTTCACTCTCTCTCTTGTCGGAATGTATATGTCGGCATGGCTACAAAAATCTTTGGGATTTATTGGGCCTATAAATTTTTAAACCCATTAAAGAGTTTAAGGGCCTTTTTGCTGCATTTAATATAGGGTAAATCTATTTTGTGACATATCTTTCAAATTTTTTTTGTCAAAAATAGATTTTAAAGGAATAAAATGACCAAAATAAATATTTTTTGTATTTTGAAAATTTTAATTTCTTTTATTTTTAGTTTTAAATTTTATTTTCAAAATTTTACCTCATAATTTAAATTATAAATTTAGATTAACTAACTTAAATGATATAAATGTAAATTTATACTATTTCATAAAGTTTATTTTAGTAATTATTTACAAAACTTTTTTAGGTGTATCGGGTATTTTTCTTTAGTATGCCCAAGTCAAATATTTATCAGACATTGTTAGGAAAGGATTTGGGCTTTATTGGGCTTATGAATTAGTAGGGCCCATATAAAGAGTTTCTAGGGTTTCGCTGCATTTAAAAAGAGTAAGCGAAGCAAGAATAACAAAATCTCCGCCGCTACCTTCTCATTTTCTGAGATCTAAAAACATTAACAGAGGAGGGTAAAGTTTCTGCGAAACCAGAATGAGAGCTAAGGTGAGTGATGTTTTACTTTTTAATGTTAATTATGGTAAATAGAAGTAGTTAGTAGGATGTTTAAGGTGTTTTATTATGTTTGGTTTGTATCAGTGGAAGAAGAAGCGTATGAGGAGGTTGAAGAGGAAGAGACGAAAGATGAGACAACGATCCAAGTAGTTTTCTTCTTTTTGTTGTCTTTCTTCGTTTTGAAACCAACATTTGTGAGAGAGTTGTGTTGGGTTTCTATTTGAATTTGAATTGTTTTTGTTGGACCAATTAGAAGCTGTGTTTTCTATCAGGATTCTGTTTATTACATGAAAGGATCCACGTGGATTCTCGATTTATCATCCTTTATTATAACTGCGGTTCGGTTATGATCGTATTGATAGTGTCTGCGTAGGTTTGGTTCTAATCGATGTGAGTTATGGGTCGTTGAGTCGTCGAATTATGAACATGATTCTGTTAGAATATTGTCAGCTGAGTGTTAGTGATTATGTTTACGTGCAACAGATTTGTGAAATTTAAATGGTAATTAGCATTGGTACTAATTGCCGTTGTGGATTATCAATCATTTTATATTAGGAATCTTGATGAATTTTGTAGAGAACCATAAAGATGATAATTTGCATTTGCAACAGTGCATTACACATTTTAGAGAAGGTTGCCATTGCTTACGACAAGTTCGAATAATCAATTCGGTCAGAATCGATTTTTTTTTTTAAAATTTGATTTATATTAAATTATATAATTTAAATCAATTTAAATTATTCAAAATCGATTAAAATTGTTATAGTTTGAATATATTAATTCAAATAATAATAGTAGTGTTGGTTTACAAATTTATCTAATTCTTTTTATTTTACATATTTAACTATGATAATTTATCATTATAGTTTTATATTTTTATTTAAAATTAAAATATTTATATAAATGTTATATATTTATAAAATAAATTAATAATTCGTTATAAATCGTAACAACGTCGCAAGAAAAAAAAAAGGCTTCCAACAACAAAAGAATGACTAACATGGCCCAAAATGTAATTGGGCTTCATTACTCATCTATCATCTATTCCCTTGGGCCTTTAATACACTGATTCTTTTCCACAAAAGCGTAGAAGCGACGAAATTTTTTTAATTGGTTGTTCTTATAAAGATACAAAAATCTGTGTTACGTGGACAAAATAGAAGCAAATCTCTCAAGAACAGAGATGATTTGAGATTTAAAAAAGTTTCAATCTTTTATAGATTAGATCTCAAAATCAGTTTTCTTCTTTTCAAATTCGCCATGAAATCGATGCACCGAGCTCCACTAATCTCTTCTTCATCTTCTTCTTCCTCTTCCACAAGCAACTCTTTTGTCTCTCGTCTTCTTCTTCTATTGACTCTACTCCCAGTCTCCCTCGCCTGTCTCGCCTTCATCCTCCAATGGCGAGGCGGTGGTCTCTCCGATCCCGCCTCTGCTTCCGTCGGCTCCTCAACCTCCGTTCCTGGCGTCGGCGGCTCCGATCTCAACCACGAGGTGTTTCCAGGGATGGAGACTGTTTCATCAGTCTCCCCGAAAGCTCACCAGTCTTCTTCATCAGACTGCTCAAATCTAGCTCGAAGCTCTTCCCCTTCCTTTCCTTATTATGGTGATTGGAACTTCGGTGTTGATTCTAGTTTAAAGCCTAAGGTATCCACTTTAAAGTTCTTACCTTTGTTTTTGGATCATGAAGATTTTGGCAATTGATTAGATCTAAAGATCTTACCTTTGTGATTTGGGTATTGCCATGATTAACAGATATGTATCACGACTAGCACATCGGCTGGATTGGATCAGATTCTGCCATGGATGTTCTACCATAAGGTTCTTGGCGTCTCCACGTTTTTTCTTTTCGTTGAAGGCAAAGCTGCTACGCCCAGTATTTCTAAAGTCCTCGAGTCTATTCCTGTGAGTTTAAACTAATACATCTCCTAGCTTTAGCTGTATGGCTCTAGTTATTTAGTTATGTAGGTATAGGTTAAATGAAGTCTGATGATGTCTCTTCCAGGGGGTTAAGGTAATATACAGGACGAAAGAGCTGGAGGAGAAGCAAGCAAAGAGGTTAGTCAAGTTTTGTCTTCCTATGTTCTGGGAGTTGTAGCATTGATTGTATCTTCTACTATGACCATTTTGATGTCATGCCCTTTTCTTTTGCTTCATCAGCCGGATTTGGAATGAGACGTGGTTATCTTCTTTCTTCTACAAGCCATGCAACTACGAGTTGTTTGTCAAACAATCTCTCAACATGGAAATGGCTATTGTCATGGCAAGGGTAAGCATTTTTTTTGTTGATTTAAGTTCATGTCTCATGTTCTAATCCCTTTTTTGTTTTGTTCTTATTATATATCAGGAAGCAGGCATGGATTGGATACTCCATCTTGACACAGATGAGCTGATATACCCAGCAGGTGCTCGCGAGTATTCATTGAGACGGTTGCTGCTTGATGTTCCTCCAAATGTGGATATGGTTATATTTCCAAATTATGTGAGTCAAAATTCCATCTTGTTTAGTGAGTGTTAGAGTTCCTTATATGATCAGGGCCTTAATATGAATATTTGTTTTGGGTTTTGTTGTGTAGGAAAGCAGCGTAGAAAGAGATGATATCAAGGATCCTTTCACAGAGGTATTACTTAGCTTGTTTCTCCTTTTTACTTGAGATAATTAACTAAACTGAAGAGTTGTGGTGTCAACATTTCTTTTTTTTGTTATATTAATCTTACTCTGAGATATGTTTGATGCAAGCAGGTGTCAATGTTTAAGAAGAACTATGACCATCTTCCAAAAGATACATATTTTGGAATGTACAAAGAAGCAACAAGAAATAATCCAAACTACTTCTTGACTTATGGTAACGGCAAATCAGTTGCTCGGGTTCAAGATCACCTCCGACCAAATGGAGCACACAGATGGCATAATTACATGAAAACTCCCAAGTATGTTGATCATAATATTCAAACATAAGTAGGTTCTATTGGTTGAGGAACATGATAAGACTTTTGTTTTAGTCTACTACAAAATCATGTAACCAGCATACAGTGGAGTGTAGTAACGGCTCACAGCTAATGTTTTGTAAATACAAATATGTTTATACTTGGCAGTGAGATCAAATTGGAGGAGGCTGCTGTCTTACACTACACATATGCCAAGTTCTCTGACTTAACATCCAGGCGTGATAGATGTGGCTGCAAGCCTACAAAAGAAGATGTGAAAAGATGCTTTATGTTGGATTTTGATAGATCTGTAAGCATCTTTTCTTAACATCTCTTCAATTCCCCAAAAGTCATTTCTTCAAATATACGTGGTTCAATTCCGCTTACTATATTGTGATGCCGTCTGGATGTTGAACATTGTAGGCATTTATAATTGCGTCAACAGCAACTGAAGATGAAATGATAAGCTGGTAAGATCCTTAGCTGCAGAATCGCATTTTTGCTAAGCACTTGTGTGGTTGAGAAGTTTTTACACTCTTTGAACAAGGAGTGTTGATACAAAGTAACCTATCCTCTTCAGGTACCGTGAACACGTTGTGTGGGGCGACAAAGAGGTGAAGATGAAACTCCTTAGGAAGGGTATACTGACTCGCATTTATTCACCAATGGTAAGAAACTACTCATTACAGAAACTTCCAAACACAAAGTTTTGCAATGTTGAGTCCTTGCAAGTCAAGTGTAAAAGGTTATTTTACTTTTTGGTTGTAAATGCAGGTTGTTATACAAGCATTGAAAGAGTCTGGTGTTTTCAGCTCGGTTGTCTCATCAGCTTCATCAAATCTTTCAAAGAAACAGTTCTTAGCATCAATGCACAAAGGCAACTCATCCAGATCTACAGAATCCGAGTCCCTTCCTTTAAAGGACAAGGAGTCTCAGGGCATCTCTGCAAGGCACCTTCTAGGAACTGAATCAGCAATCCCTCCTTTATCGCCTCCTGGGATGGAACACGCTAGATTTGTCACAGAGGATTAACAGGTTTTACATCGAGCTGATGCCTTTGCTTCCTCCTCCTTACTGAGTGGTATTAATACTCGATGCAATGCTAGTGCTGTGTAGCTTTAGGAGAGGATAAGTGAAGAGAACGGGTTTTGTGTGATTTTTTGGATATTTTTCTCCAAATTTGGAGATATTACAATGTAGAAATATATATATACATCTGTTTTGATATATATTCAATCTTGCTCTACGCTTCCTAAATTGTATTTTCAGTAAAAAAATTCAGTCACAGACTCTACAGAAGCTGCATCATGTTAAAAGTTATAGTTTTCATTCAAAATTGTCTCGTTTGGTTGCTCTTATGACAAGTCTCATACGGCAGCTAACAGTCTTTGCTTTAAACAGAGCTGGAAAAAAAGTTTTGAGACAAGTCACCTGCAAGCAGAAACAGAGGCTTGACCTGACCTCATTCAGCATCCTCCTTTATTGTCCAGTGATTCATTATAACAAGCTTGATTGGATTCTCCCATCTAACTACCAACACACTCCGTACCACTTAGATCCTAGCAGCAAACACACACTGAAGATAGTAATCCTCTTTCTATCCAAACTGACAATGAGACATTTATCTGAGATATTCATAGATTCACAAAGCAAGAGCGTAGTTGTAAACCAAATGTCGTGCAACTCAACATGTACCACAAACGAATAGAGACAAGTTATATCGAAACAGAAAATGGCAATAACACGAATAGATTCTCAGGTTTCTTCTTCTTTTGGAGTTTCCTTTATTTGTGACCACCTTAATCCCCTACAACATATCAGTCAGATTTACATCGATAAGAACCAAAACCTCTATGTTAGAAAAATAATAAAAACAGCCAAATTATCAATCATAACAAAATCTCAGTCATGGAAAAACACCTACCACTAGCAGCAGCATATCAAGAGGCAAAGAACTAAGCAGAAGCGCCTATGATATAATCTATCGACCACACCAAACTCAATATAACATTTATTTCCCCTAATGGACTTAGCAACCAAACCAGTTCACTGAAGCTTTAAACTGACAGAGAACTAAGTAAATCCCGATAAAGTCTTATCTTTCTACGGCTTTAACACATCTTCATTTTTCGAGAGCCCATAAAAAGCAAAGAGCTTTACAGTGTTTCACACATTCAAACCTGACACACTAATAGCTTCTGAAAAAAAAACAAAATTTGTGCATTTGAAATTCGTTTCACGGAAGAAAGAAGAGCACAGAGCTTAGAGAAAGCAACACATACCTGAGGATCATGACGACGGAGCTGTGGCTTTCTCGACGACTTTCTTGTCGCGTCTCTCCATAGCAACATCCCATTCATCGTGCCCGATGTGCTTCGGCTGCTCAATCCCAACATTGAAATCATCAAACTCGAATTCGGGATCCAAAGTGATCAAATCGTGAAACCCTAGAGGCTAGAGATAGAGAGATGCAATGAAAGAAGAAAGGTGGAAGGAGAGTCATACACGGCCATGATAAGCTTTGTGGATGTAGTACTGAGAGTTTCCCATAATGCAGAGCATCCCTCCGATGATTCCCAGAGGCAGAGCTGCTTCTAGCCACACCAACGACATCGTCTTCTCCTTCCTTCCTGATTCTACTTCTCTCTGTATCAAAGATCCAAACTTTACCAACTTAAATGACTTGAGAGTTTGAGGACACTCGACTCAAATGACAAAACAAATGGGCCTTTGGGCTTTCTAAAGCCCAATAGACCGACTACGATCTGTCACCTTCAAAAATAGATGTGGCCTAAGATGATGATTATTGGAGTCTATTAAAACGGATTCTTAAAACTACGAAACGTTTCCGGAGGGTTTTTAAGCTGTTTGCAGGCTCCGCTGACACGTGACAGCTTGTAATTGATTCGTTTTTATTTTTTTTTAATTTTGTTTTTTAAATCAACAAAAAAAAAAGAAAAAAAAAATAACCCCAGGGTTAAAGATGAATACCTAGAAATTTTCTTATATTTGCAAATATTTATAAATGTTTACTGATATCTCTATGCATTTAATTTAATACAAACTAAAAATAATAAAAAGATATTTTCAAAAACTATATTTAACATATTATAAAAAAAATTATTGAAATTATATGTTTCAAATTTTTTTATAAAGAATCAATTTTTCTAATAAACAACAACATTGTAGGAAAATTGTAATTTTCATAAAGATTTAATATTTCTTTTTAATTTAATATCATTATAAGCAATTTTATAAATAAATTAATAAAATCATATATTAAAATAATTATTATATAATTTATATATTTAACTCTATATAAAATTATATATATAATAATTTTTATAAAAATTGAAGCGAATCGAATATCTAGCTCTAAATGTTTTAATATTTGTTTTTTTCGTTTTTGATGAATATTTAATGTTAATATTTTTTTTTTTTCGATAAATTATGAATATTTTAATTTTTCAAATTGAATAAAAAAAAATAATGAATTGAATCAAATTTAACGAATCAAATGTATACCCTATTCAAAAATACCGAAAATGTAATTCTTTTGTCCAAAAGAGTGTATCCCATGAAAGAAAAATCAATAAATAGCGGTGGTGGTGGGTCCACTCAAATGTAATTCTCCTTCCTTCCTTCCTGATTCTTCTTCTTCTCTCTCTCTAAGATCCAAACTTCACCAACTAAAATGACTTGAGAGAGTTTGAGAACACTCCACTCAAATGACAAAACAAATGGGCTTTTGGGCTTTCTAAAGCCCAATAGACCGGTTACGATCTGTCATCTTCAAATCAAATTGAGACCATTTGTGATTTCCTTGGTTTTTTACAAGATATCTAATTTCTAGATTTTGGTTTACTTCATAGAAATACAAATATTCAGTTTTGTAGATATTTGCATTTGTAAATATTTACGGATATCTCATGTAATTTTTTTAAATATAAGTAAATCTAAAAATAAAATAAACTAAAACTATATTTAACATAGTATAAAATAAAAAAAAATTAGTAAAATTATATGTTTTATAAATTTTTATAAATAATCTAATTTTCCAATAAATACACAAATTGTAATTTTTATAAATATTTAATATTTACTTTTAATTTAATACTGCTAAAAGCAATTTTATAAATAAATTAATAAAATTATATGTTAAAATAATTAATATATAAATTATACATTTAAAACTTTATATTAATTATATATATACAATAATTTTTAGAAACGTCGGATCAGATTGAATATTTGGTTCTAAATTTTTTTAATATTTATAATTTATTTTATTTTTAACGGATATTTAATTTTAATATTTTTTATTACGAATATCTAAATTTTTCGAATCAAGTCAAAACAAATAATGAATATAATCAAATTTAAAGAATATAATACTCGACCCTATTCAAAAACACTGAAAATGTAATTCTTTTGTCCAAAAAAGTGTATCCCATGAAAGAAAAATCAATAAATAGCGGTGGTGGTGGGTCAGGTCAGCTCAACGTGGTTTTTTATATAGGTGAAGTAGTTGAGCCTTATGGCACGTGGGGGCTAGTTTTCGCACGTGGGGAAATGAGCCGATTGGGTTTTATTACAACAAGAAGTAGGGTTTTGTTAAAAGGTAGATGAGGTTCCAAACCAAACACTGTGTCCGCCGTGTTTTCAATCATAAGACAAATCCATTTTCGATTTGATTTCCTCAGAGCTTCCGGTGAGAGAAGATGGCTGCTATCGCGCGCCTTCATCTGTCAGCGAAATCGAATCAGAACACTCCACCGCCGCCGCGAGCGATCAACCTCTCTCGCGATCCAAGAATCGTCGTCTCGTTTCCACGAGGTGGATCAGTGTGCTCACTTCACACCAACTTCTCTTCCCCAAATCTCGTGATTCCATGCGCCGGAGGCGGTGGTGGAAACTTCGGTAATCCAGGCTCAGGTGGTGGAAGCGGCGGAGGAGGAGGTGACGGCGGTTACGGAGGAGAAGAAGAAGATTCGTCTTCTTCATGGGGACCAATAGGGATGTTCATCCAAGGATGGAGATCACGAGTTTCAGCAGATCCTCAATTCCCTTTCAAGGTACTCATGGAAGAGCTCGTTGGAGTCACCGCATGTGTCCTTGGTGACATGGCGTCACGCCCTAACTTCGGATTAAACGAGCTCGATTTCGTCTTCTCCACTCTCGTTGTAGGTTCGATTCTCAACTTCATGCTCATGTACCTCTTAGCTCCCACTTCAGCAACTGCTGGTGTCTCCCAAAGCTTACCTGGCATCTTCAGAAACTGCCCTTCAGGCCATATGTTTGAACAGGGTAGCTTCACTGTCATGAACCGTTTCGGGACTCTTGTGTATAAAGGAATGGTCTTTGCCACCGTGGGATTAGCTGCAGGTCTTGTCGGAACCGCTATCTCTAACGGGTTGATCATTCTGAGGAAGAAGATGGACCCGAGTTTCGAAACGCCGAACAAACCGCCACCTACTGTGCTTAATTCTCTTACTTGGGCGACTCATATGGGTGTGAGTGCCAATGTTAGGTACCAGACGTTGAACGGGGTTGAGTTCTTACTTGCAAAGGCGTTGCCACCTATGGTGTTTAAGACGAGTGTGTTTGTTTTGAGATGTGTGAACAATGTTGTGGGAGGAATGTCGTTTGTTGTGTTGGCGAGGATGACTGGATCACAGTCTGTGGAGGAGAAGACAGAGGTTGCAGTTGAGGAGGAGAAGACGGAGATCTCAGTGAAGGTGAAGGATCTTTGAATCTCATCGTAGTCTTTTGGAGGCTCCTCTTGTTCATAGGTTCAGAATTGAGCTTCCTTCTTCAGTGATCTTCCTTTTAGAGTTCTGCTATGTTTATTAATAAATAAGACTAATCCCTCTTTAGGTTCATCCTAATATTTGGATTTCATTTTGTTTGCTGTTTTTTTTTTATCAACATTACCAAGAAGTTAAATTCAATAAAGGGTCTTTCACTATTTGGACCTAATCTTGACTTGCATATGATATTATTAAATTCAGACTCATATATTAACCAGTCTCTCTGTTCATTAAGATGCATATTTTAGAAAAATATTTTTTATTTTATTCCCTTTATTTTATTTTTTTAATATATTTTTATCAATTAATAATATTTAATTGTAAACTTTAAAAAGAATAATCTCATTTTCTGAATTTTAAATAATTTAGAATTACGTGAAATAGATAATCACAGAAATTATGTATGTAATATTAAAATTTAATATATTTTATTTAGTTATGTGAAAATTAAAATATGTATTGTTTTGAAATAGAAGAGTGTGTTCTATATTTTAAATATTTTGAAATAAACTTAAAATAAATTAATACTATTCTTTCTTTAAAGATTGTAATCTAATTATGTTTTTTTAAATACCAATTATTAAAGTGAAATTAATCAGCGGTGGTGGCAGATCAATAAAAACCAAAAGGCAACACAATCTGACAATCATCAAAATCTAGTAAGTCATCTAGTTGATCAAAGATCACATTCTAGTGAGTTTATAATATGATTATAACTGAAAAGAATACCCAAAAACAAAAACAAAAACGATTATCCCAACTCCACCGATATGAACGAACAAAAACAGCTGTGTTTGGAATACTTTAGTGATGGAAACTAAAACAGTGGGAGGGAAACAATGAAGAAAACGAAAACAAGTCTACTAAACAATCCAATCAACTTAATCCCAACATTAATTCCAAACTGATATTGTGGTGCTACTCCATTGAAACTTCAGAGCTCACAGCTTCATCATCCTCACGTGTAGCTAAATCTGAAGAGATATGATCTGGAAGTCCAGCCTTGATCCTTTTGTCGACGCTATCCTCACCAACAATCTTACGCTTCTTTGTTAAAATTTCTGAAGTCTGAAGACTCTGACCCACGAGAACGAAGCACCCAGTATCCTCATCGAAACGTCTTCTAACTATAGCAATGTGATCAGAAACCTCACCAAGCGCAGCCTTGGACAAGTCATTGTACCTTATGTAGAAGGTAGCATTTTTCGCATTGAGTCCCTCATCGAGCAAATCTGTAGCCACGTTCACAATCTCCAAGTTGAACTTGGAGTCACCCTGCCTATCTTCAGTTGTGGCAAGAGAAAGCTCCACATAAAGACGAATCCAGTCATTGGATTTTACCTCTTCCTTCACCTAACCAAAAGCAAAACATATATATATATATGCACCACTACTCTATTGATCATACGTTGTGGTCTTTAATCTTACCAAGCAATATCTTTCAAAAGGATTTTCTGACGGCCACTGAGGCATGCGAGTGTCCACAAGCATCGTTTCTTGGTCACTCTTTGATTCGCCTTTAAGAAAAAAAAAACAGTAATTAATTTGAGATGATTTCGTTAGCATTTCTTTAATTTTTTACCTCGAATTCTTGCAATATCGCACGTCAGAATAAATTTGCCACAAATCTCCTCCGATATTTGAATTTGAAAAGTTTGGAGCGAAGAGCCACCAGCAGCAGCAGCAGTGTCAATTGCATCCAAAGTCATGTAATAAGTGGCAGCAGCAGAACCCAGTGTCTTAATGTATTTCCTTACGCGTTTGAGCTGAAACTTTGTACCCTAAAGAAAAAAAAAATAGGCGAATCTATCATAGCACAAGAACGATCATGTAAAGAAAAAAAAAAGAACCTTGAGCAAATTGTAACGATGAAGGCCCATCTTAGCATAGAGGGTGACTAGGCGAGGACAAGGATGGTTTTTTGTACATCTGTTTCTACGTAGTTCATACGAATAGCCTTTCATATCGAATATCTAAGATCCAGATGCAAATTTATCAGCGAACAAAAGACATGATCATCATCAATTAATCAAGATAAAGAAAGAAGATTGAAAGACTAATTACACCGTATTTCTTCACTAGTTCATCCGTGGCTGCCGACTCGCGATCCCGTGCTTCCTGATCGCTTAATAATTGCATTATTTTCTTCTCCATCTCCCTCCTCCTCCTCAAGCTATTTAGCTTTGGAGTTTGTCGATTTAAGGAATGGTGCTTTTGGTTGATTCACGCCATTAATAGTAACATGGAAAAAGTCAAGCATCAAATCAGCCAAAACACCCTATGATAAAGAATTATCAAAGCAGATACATAACTGAATGTGAATAGCACAAACCAATATGATGTTAGTATTTGGTTGCACAAACTTTTATGATGTAAGTATTTGGCTTACATATTTGGTTGGCCACAAGACGGTAAGCTGCAGGAAAATAATACATGAATCCACTTTCTAAATTTACTTTATCTCTATTTTTTAAAACAATTTTGGAAAAGAAGCATATGGTGTAAGTATTTGATTGATTAAATTTTATATTCATTAAAAATGTTTTTACTATTTTATATATATCAAATTAGTTGTCAATATATATATATATATGTAAATCAAGTATTATTACCTGCCAAATCATTCTCAGACAATTATTGGTTCCTATAAGAGTCGATTTGTTGACTACCACATTTAAAACATATTCTTCTTATTAAAAGTTAATGGTTCATTCTGCAAATGCTAAAACTAATGAGTTTCTTTAAGTACGTTTATTCACAAAGAAAACATATATCTTACAACATAAAAAGAAAAGAGAGAGTTCACAAGAGGTATCTCTTGCATTCATGAATCAAATCATCTAACAGCCTCAGGTGCAGAATTGCAGTACGGCGTGTGTAAGCAGACAAGTCTAGTGAACGTCAGACACACAACCGCACACACTACTCCCAGCACCATCCCCACACTACCTTTCTTTCTCTCTAACTTCACCGCTCTCTTTATCACCTGCCAGAAGCTTGGCAGTAATCCACCGCACGCCACCATCATTACATGGTCAAGTCCACTGTAATCTATCCCAGCTAGTATTGATCCTATGGCTGATACAGGTCCCACAAACCCTATCAAAGCAGCTGCTGCAAGAGCTGCATGCCAACTGTCTGTAGCTCCGAAGACGCAGCTTGCAACAGCTGTCCCTCTTGGAAGCCCGTGTAAGGAAACTGGGAGTACCATGTGTCTGCCGAGCCCATAAGCCTTTGGAGCAGCGACCCCAAGAGCAAGCCCCTCGGCTAGTGCGTGGAACCCAACCGCTCCACATGCTAATAATGATTGGAGTGTTATCATGCTGGTTGGAAATTTGGTTACTGGGGTAATTAAACTGCCCGCTCGAGACTTCTTCCGAGAAGTAACGTTCAAGACGGTTGAGCTCGTGAAATGGCTAACTACGGCTCCAACTGTGAGTAGAGTAACTAGAGGGATGAATCCCATTTTTGCAGATAGCAGCAGTTGAAGAGGACGCCAGAGACCGAGGACAAAGGCAATTCCTGAGGCTACTCCCATGAGGAGAGCGTGCTGGACACGGAAGGTGAGTGCCGATGCAACCAAAAATACTCCCCCAAGCAAAGGGCCGAGACCAAATAGGAGGGAAACGAAGAAACCAGAAGCATCCTCTGAGCTGGAGATTGAAGAAAATGAAGCCTTAGTTAAATTTAAGAACAAATCAAATGCAACAGCTTATAACTTTTATCTGAACTCCATTGTTTTACTTATAATCATGCGTGAAACTCTCGAAAAGAGTGCTAAGAGCTTCCATGGATGCTACTGATATTGTGGCTGCAGATGCGACTTGCGACGGAGACGCTTCCTGTTGCGGTTAAAAAGAAGAGATATTCAGTAAATCTGCATCTTCCTAAAATTGAGCATCAAAGTTTCATACATGACCACATGCAAGTCACCTTGAATGCATCAGGAAGCACTTCAGCAATAACCATCCAAATCATACATCCAGCAGCAAATCCAGTACAAAAGGGTAAAAACTTGCTAAATGCATCAGCACATAAAAAAGCTGGCACTGCAACGAGTGGCTGGTGAAGAATACAAATAAAAACAAGAATCAGTAAATCTGTTATGCAGACAACGAAATCAAATCAAAGAACATTGTGTATAACCTGAGGTAAAGATGTGATTACACTCCAGAGCATGGCATTTTGTGGAGAGACACCCCTTGATGTCAGCACCATGCTAACAGCCAACCCTTCTGGAATATTATGAACGGCTATTGCCAAAGTGATTAGAAGCCCTTGACTAAAACCCTTTGAACCAGCAAACGACACACCAACCCCTGATCCCTCCCCGAAAGAATGAAGTGTCATAATTCCTATGACGAGAACAACTTTTGCTGCATCTGCGCCTTTAATATCCAGCATGCTAACCTCACCATATTGTTCAAGGAACTGCCAAGACACAAGAATTTGTTGGCGTGCTGCTGAGTCTAAACGTTATAATATTCTAAAGCTCTGAGTTTAATATAAGAGGAAACTACATGAATATAGGTTTCTGTCAACTGTCAACACATGAGATATTATTGTATCATGCAAATCAGTAACTTGGTATTGGACAGCCAAAGAATCAGTTTAGTTACCTGCTTGCAGAGCCAAATAAACAACCCACCGGCTAGAATCCCAGTAACAACCCAGTTTCCAGAGCCATGCTCTTGTCCCTCCTTTACAAGATCAAAGCTAGCGGCCAACATTACACCAGCCGCCATGCCATTGCATATTCCAGCCCATTGAGGATCAAGCTCAACAAAGAAGAAGGGCACTGCGCCTAACCCAGTGGCAGCCGCCATTGCCAAGGTGAACAACACAACTGTTGAGACTGAGACTTTGCTGTGACTGCCTCTCTTCTCACCCATTCCAATGTCATGTAAGGTTTTCTCTACACCACTTCCATCTATAACATTTCTCCCCATGTTTCCATCAGGAGAAGCTCTTACTTTATGCTCGGTCTCCGACTGAGTGTTCCCAATGGATACAGCGGCAATTAAGAATATAAGCAGCAGAAGTTTTTTGCAGCCTGAATGCATCATTTGATGCTGAAAGGTCTTGACGCAGGTTTTATAATTTAGAGGAAACCAAATAAACTCCCTAGGCGCTGTAAATTTAAAACTGCATCAAGAGGAGGTGCATGTGTCCAGCTTAACAACACATCACGAGAAGAAGTTTGAACTCAGCAACTGTAATTGTGAAAAGAAATTTAATGAGCATAATGCTTCCACTGATACAGATCACAAAGACAGAGACCAAACTCATCAATTCATTAACAGACAGAACCGTAGATAGGTTTTATGTTCCCTATTGCACCAGATTGATCAAAATATCGTATTTTTGGTGAAATCATAAAAACAATATAAACGCATTAAAACAGTTTTATCATTATCATCCACAAACGCAGAACCACAAAGGAACGATCTTTATAACCTATAGTTCGTACAGAATCATTCTCGTTCTCCTTTCAATGAACAAAATCGATTTCAATTGCAAAATTCGCGAACCCAATTGCAGAATTTGTCGATTCGATCCTCCACCATTCTACATGATCTAAACTACCCAATGAATCTATTCGACGACGAACCCAGATCAATGACAGTGCAGAGACGTGATCGTAGAACTCACCAGCACAGGAGGAAAGAATCGAAGCTCGAAGAATGTTAGATTCGTTTGGGAATGAGCAGCCAATGAAGAAGGATTCTCAGCGATGTAGTCAAAGGGATGATTGAAAAGCGTTTGACAAAAAGGAAGAAGGAACCCTAACGCTCTTTAGGAGTCAATCTAGTCAAAATTATAACAGACAAAAGTCCTCTAATTTATACACTTTCCAATAAAATCTTATTTATTTATTAAAATAATTGTAAATAAGACCCTCAAGTTTGTTAATCTTCGGAATTAGTCGGTTAATTTTGTAAAAGTGATGAAATTAATATCCAGTTTGTTAGGTTGGAAGCTTCTTATTAGGAAAGTCGTTATAAGCTTGTCGATTAAGTCAACCAAAACTTCTAGTAACTCAATATATCCGAATAATATATTTATCAACTAACTACAACAAATCCGTAAAGTTCTGAGTGTCCATGGCTAATAGACCATCCACGGCTTATGAACGATCCATGTCTATCATTTTGATCTGTAATCCAATTTTGTGTAACGGGCTATGCATTAACTTTTCGAAAACTCGAAAGTCTTGATTATTATCTTTGCAATCACCATATGACATTTTCTTACTTTGGCTTCACTCACACGGTATCGCGAATCAATTTCTCGTAAATCATCTATCATTTCACTACTCCAACTTAATCACGCTTAATTTTAGAGTTCTAAACAGATGTATATCTGAAAAAGTAAACGCATTCTGATGACATAGATAATCAAATTATTTCTCTTAAACCTTTTCACATATATTAGAAATTGGAATGTTACAATCCACATTCACTCACAGAGTGCAACACCTTCGACACCCAAAATCGTTACCTATATTAGTATGAGCCCTCATTGACACTACACTTGTCTAGATTCCGTTCTGATACTACTTGTAACGCGCTGTCCGTCGGGTGGGATGTGACCCACATGTCGAAAGAATAAGTGTGGAAGACCTATTAAACATGAGTGGTTAGAGCATTACAAACTGTAAGCATGAGAGACCCATTAAATATGGATTGTCATGACGTTGCAATATCAATTTTCAAGATGATTGATAATCGGTTTCCAGTTCCAGAGATACTTTTTTTTCTATATCATCACAAAAAAAAAATCGTGACTACTACATAATATAGCAAATTTATCTTCTATACAAATAATTTGTTAAAATGACGAAATGTGACAATGTCGACACTACTGAGCATAGTGTACTGTGTATTATTAGTGGATCATATTATAATAATCAAATATGGGTATTGTTAAGCTGATCCGTCTTAAACAGAAGGAGAAAGCAAGAGTTTATGCAAATTCATAGTCTGCAATAACTTCACATGTAGCATGCTGCATGCAACCACGTTGCACAAAACAATCGCTGTAAAGAGATTCTTGGTTCTTGAATTCTAGAGACATAATATAAGATGTTAAGTTTCAATATATATATAAAAGATGTTAGGCTTTAGTGGTTCTTGAGTTAAGTTTGTAACTTTGTAGTTCTATAATATTAGAAGTGATGGTAATGTAACGTGAGGATGTGATTCTTGAAGGAAGCAATTAGAAGAAAGAGGAAAGAAAGGTTCACACACTCAGACATAGCTAAGTTAATAATGGGTAACAGCGAAGCACAACTAGCAACGCTAAGGACTTTTTTTTTCTTATTTTATCCCATAAAAATTGACTTTTATTAATGTCATTTTCATATTTAAGAGATTTCATTATGCTGTTTACAGTGTTAAATCTTTATCATACACTCATTTATGTCACGTACCAAACTTCCTTCCCCTTCAGGGGGGTCCATTTGTTAAGAAAGAAAGTTCCATCTTACCCAAATTAAATTCTATAAAATATCAGATGAAATAAGCATAATTTGCAACATTTCTCCCACTCTTTGTTCTTTTCCTTACCAATCTTAGTCTTTGATTTTGAAATATTATCTTTTTCATTATTTAAAGAGAATATCCATTTGATTTAATACATAAGTTGAGTTATTATCACATACGCTTTAGAATATTCTAAAATCTCATGAAGCCGCCATATTTACATCAATTGACCCGTTCAATAAAAAAAAATTAAATGAAAAGGGACAAGACAAATAGAAATTAACAAAATAACAATAATTTAAAAGACTATAACTAAAATATAATTAAAAAAAACTATAACTAAAATAGATTTTATTAAAAAGTGTAAATATGCATTTATATCTATTCAGTTAACTAATTTAAATTTAAGATTTAGAGTTATGAAATTAGGTTTTGAAGATTTAAAATTAAAATTAAAATATCTATTTTAATATTTTATTTTTAAATTTATTTTTTGTGATAAAAAAAATTTTGTGACAAAAAAAATTATTTAAAAGATTTGCTCATAATTTAAAGCAACCAATTAATAATATAAAATTCTATAAGGCATTAATCCAAATAGTAGCAAAGTTGGAGAGAAGAGAAATTAGATTGGAATCTGAAACTGAACATCGAGATTGACGTTTGCTCCTTTGCCGTCACGCCGAAGCTTCCCTTCACCTTCTCTCTCTCTCTCTCTTTTGACTGTTCATCATCATCACTTAGTGGTCACTGAATCTATTGCAATGGAGATTCCAGATTCCTTACGCTTTTCGCCTTTAGCTCAAGCTTCTTCTTGACGAAATGCCGTTGTTGAAAGTGCTTTCTCCACTATCCTTGTCTGCATAAACACATTATGTGTCTGTCTCATTGCCTCCTCTCAGGATTCTCCTCTGAACCCAACTCAAAGGTTGGTTTCTCTCTCACTTTCGATCTTTTCTTTCTTCTTGTTTCTGTTTTTTTTTAGTTTAATTACTAAAAAATACTTTTTTTTCGATTATGCTTAGAAACCCTAGTTTCTAAAATGTTCATCGGTAGAGTGCACATCTGGGTAAAACAAGTAAATGGGCAAACCTAATTCTCACTAATGGTCTCTAAAGTTAGCAACTTTCTTAATTTAATTGGAGTTTTTTTTTTAATGACTGGGTATACTTCTTCAACCATTGAGTGAGAGAATGTGTGTATAAAGCTTCCGTATTTGCATTGGGTTTATCTTCATTCTCATAATTGTTTTTGACCCATCTCGTCTTTAATCAACTTTATAATTACTTTTTTAGCTTTTCTTACCACTGATTATATTCACTAATATAAGAATCTTTCCATTGTGTTAGTGTCGGTGTCATTCTTGGCTACTTTTGCTATAGATACGATTCCTTTTTTAACTGTTATGTGGTTTTAAATCAGAACTTGATGTGTTCTGTGTTCTCTTTCAGGTTGCAGGTGAGTGAGAAAACTTTGATGTGAGTGAGAGTGTTACGAGCATTATGATGATTGTTGCGGCCTTCATTTTCCTTTTGGTCTCGCCATTTGTTTCATCTTCAGACATAGACTCAGACAAGCAAGCACTTCTTGAGTTCGCAACTCTTGTTCCACACGCTCGCAAACTCAACTGGAACACCACAATTCCCATCTGCACTTCTTGGACCGGCATCACCTGCTCCAAGAACAACGCTCGTGTAACCGCGCTCCGTTTACCTGGTTCTGGACTATACGGACCATTACCTGACAAGACATTTGAGAAGCTTGATGCCCTTAGGATCATTAGCCTCCGTTCCAACAACCTTCAAGGGAACATTCCATCTGCCATTCTCTCTCTTCCTTTTATCAGATCACTCTACTTTCATGACAACAACTTCTCTGGTACTATCCCTCCCACTCTTTCTCATCGCCTTGTTAATCTTGATCTCTCCGCGAACTCGCTATCTGGCAACATTCCCGCGAGTCTACGGAACCTTACTCAGCTCACTGACCTCAGCTTGCAAAATAACTTTCTCACCGGGCCAATCCCTGACCTCCCTCCTAGCTTAAAGTACTTGAATCTCAGCTTTAATAACCTTAACGGCTCAGTTCCTTCTTCTATCAAGTCCTTCCCAGCATCATCCTTTCAAGGTAATAGCCTTCTATGTGGCGGTCCTTTAACTCCATGCCCAAAGAACGCAACTGCACCATCTCCTTCCCCAGCCAAAGGTCCTGGTACAACCAAAAAAGTTCTCTCTACTGAAGCTATTGTCGGCATTGCAGTTGGAGGTTCTGTTCTGTTATTTATCCTTCTCGCCATCATAACTCTTTACTGCGCCAAGAAAAAAGATGGCGGGAATGACAGCACAGCAGTGCCAAAGGCTAAACCAGGGAGGAGCGACAACAAGGCAGAGGAGTTTGGGAGTGGAGTGCAAGAGGCGGAGAAGAACAAGCTGGTCTTCTTTGAAGGAAGTTCATACAACTTTGATCTTGAGGACTTGCTCAGAGCCTCGGCTGAAGTTTTAGGAAAAGGAAGCTATGGGACAACGTATAAGGCCATCTTAGAGGAAGGGACAACAGTGGTGGTGAAGAGGCTGAAAGAAGTAGCAGCTGGGAAAAGGGAGTTTGAGCAGCAGATGGAAGTTGTGGGAAGGATCAGTCCTCACGTGAATGTAGCTCCTCTCCGTGCTTATTACTTCTCAAAAGATGAGAAACTACTCGTGTATGATTACTACCAAGGAGGCAATTTCTCCATGCTTCTTCATGGTAATAATGATGATGTTTCACATGTGTTTTTAGCAGTTTCAAAAATGGCTTTAAAAGTTACATTTTGGATGAATCATGCAGGAAACAACGAGGGAGGAAGAGCAGCGTTGGACTGGGAAACAAGGTTAAGGATCTGTTTGGGAGCTGCAAAAGGAATAGCTCACATACATTCTGCATCTGGTGCTAAACTCCTCCACGGAAACATCAAATCACCAAACGTTTTGTTAACCCAAGACCTCCAAGTCTGTGTCTCGGATTACGGTATAGCTTCATTGATGAGCCATCACACATTGCTCCCATCAAGAAGCTTAGGGTACAGAGCACCTGAGACCATAGAAACCCGGAAACATACTCAAAAATCAGACGTGTACAGCTTTGGTGTACTGTTGCTAGAAATGCTGACAGGGAAAGCAGCCGGGAAGAGGACAGGGCATGAGGAAGTGGTGGATCTGCCCAAGTGGGTGCAGTCGGTGGTGAGAGAGGAGTGGACTGGAGAAGTGTTTGACGTAGAGCTTATCAAACAGCAGCACAACTATGAGGAAGAGATGGTGCAGACTTTGCAACTAGCAATGGCTTGTGTGTCAAAGCATCCAGATTCTAGGCCTTCCATGGAGGAAGTGGTTAACATGATGAAGGAGATTAGCCCTTATACAGACTCTGGTCCTGATTCTGCCAACAGAGCTTCTTCACCAGATATGATCAGAAGTTCTGATAGCCCGGTTTAGATTGGCTATTTTTTATTTCTCAAATCATTATTTATTTTGCTTTTTACTTCTTATTCTTGGGAATAAACCTTTTAGTAGTTCTATGTGTGACTAATGTAATTGAACTTCTGTCTTTGAATTGTTGTAGTAGTTCTTAGATTGTTGTTTGTTAGTGTGTGGTTAATAAAATTTCTAGTTTCCTTTCTCGGCATCACCAAGTGTTGATGGGCTTAAGGTTATGGGCATATTTATTGGATATAATTCCTGGTTCTGCCAACAGAGATGATCAGAAGCTCTGATAGCCCGGTTTAGATTGGTTATTTTTTCATTACTTTCTTCTTTGGAATAAACCTTTTTAGTAGTTCTATGTGTGACTAATGTAATTGAAATTATCTTTGAATTGTTGTAGTTCTTAGATTGGTTATTGTTTATGTGTGGTTAATAAATTTTTCAGTTTCCTTTTTTTTTGTCATGAAAGTCTTGATGGGCTTAAGGTTATGGGCTCTGATTGTTGGGCATATTTCTTGGATATGAACAATCTGGGAAAAGATGGGCTTCTTTAATTAAGTTTTCCTCACTAGAACATAAACTTGAGGTGCTATATGAAAGGTGTTTGTAAGTTATCCATCCAAATAAAATTAATACATTTTTTTTTATCACATACGACGAAAAAACATTGTTAAAAATAAAATTATTTTGGTGTTGGATTTATCAGTGAGGCAATACCTCACTTAATTGGGCCTTTAGGCTATGCTATAGCCCAGTAAATTCTTCTGCATGGACCTTAGAGCCAGGCCTGAATTAAATAATTCATTTACAAGGGAAAGAAAAAACAATAAACGCATTGGCACGTGATTATAAATAGGTCTGACGCACGCGGGAGCTGCTGGCGGAATCAGAAGGTTCGAGTTGCCGTCTCGAACATTCTCTCTTGACTATAAAGAAAGGTAAGTAGGAGAGCTGCGAGGATCTTATTCGTTCTTCTCTTTTGCACTCCATTACAAAAAAAAAAGAAAAGAAAGCTCATCGGTTTCTCAGATCCACTTCTTGTTTGGTTAATCTCTAGGGTTTTCTTATCACTTTGTTTGGTTCGGGATCTTCGTCTTCCTTTGTTGATCTGTTGTTGTGTAATAAAAAGTTGGCTGCTTTAAGGGTTTGTCTTGTTCCCTTGTGCAGGTTTGAGACATGGCTTCGAAGAGGATTTTGAAAGAGCTTAAGGATTTGCAGAAGGATCCTCCTTCAAACTGCAGCGCAGGTCTCTCTCTTAGTCTGATTTTCACTGAACCAAAGGCTGAAGCTTTATCTTTTCTTTCGTTAATTTGAAGTTAGCATTATGTTAAGGTGTGATAAAGATCAATACTTTGTTTCATCTATCGAAAGTATGCTTTTGAATTTGTCTGGCAAAGCTTTGATTCGTTAGGCTCTTTGGTTTGCTTTAGTGTTTTATGGACTCAATGTTAAAGAGTATCCAGAGCTCAGCATGGTTTAGATTTTATGTGTAGCGTCTCCTTTTTGTAGCTCCTGTTAATAATAATAGGTCTCTATTGGTGTGATTGTGAAGTCTTAGTTTGATGAAGAGATATGAGTCCTGCTTATATGTCTCTATTGATGAAGATAATTGAGTTCTTATTTGTTATTTGGTGCAGGTCCTGTGGCTGAGGACATGTTCCATTGGCAAGCAACCATCATGGGACCTCCTGACAGTCCTTATGCTGGAGGAGTCTTTTTGGTTTCCATTCACTTTCCTCCAGATTATCCTTTCAAGCCACCTAAGGTCTGTCTTTTCTTTTTGATTCTCAGTGACTCAAATCATCTGTTGCGGAATGGCTATAGCAGTCTTATGAATGTGTCTCTGCTTTTCTTTGCAGGTGTCTTTTAAGACAAGGGTGTACCATCCCAACATCAACAGCAATGGAAGCATTTGCCTTGATATCCTGAAAGAACAGTGGAGTCCTGCTCTTACCATATCCAAGGTCTAAACCCCTTTTTTTTAACGCAAAGAACACTGTTTTAGCCTATTATGTTTGTTAGTGATGATTATGATGATGATGATGGTGTTGTGGATTCAGGTTTTGCTGTCGATATGTTCATTGTTGACAGACCCGAACCCAGATGATCCTCTTGTGCCAGAGATAGCTCATATGTACAAGACTGATAAAACCAAGTACGAGTCAACCGCACGAAGCTGGACACAGAAGTACGCCATGGGATGATAAAAGACTCAAAGCATAAACGTTATTTTGTCATCCAAATAACTATATTTGCTTGGTTTAGTAAACGCTACCATGTTGTCATAATCGAGCAACTTATAATGCTCTTACTCTCTATTATCTGCTGCCATCGTTATTATTCATCTACTTAAATGTTTTAATCATCGAATCACATCTCCTCAATTTGCTTGTGTATGATATTGCAATTGCAGCAACCTTGTGAATAGCTAAAAATTTTGGAGAAGTATTCTGTTTGAGTCTCAACTTATTTTAAGAATTGAGTAAAAGTCTGGTATGAACTTTATTTTACTTAACTATGGATTGAACTTATCTATAAAGGAAATAAGGAACGTAGACTGTTGTATGAGCCAAAAAAAATATTTCCTGGTCGCTGAAATCTTAAAAAAAACAATAAAAAGTTGTCAAAAATAATAATTATACTCTCTCATTTTTCTTATTTTTATGATTTTTTAGGTTAATGCACGAAAATTAAGACATTTACAATTTTTTAAAAAATATTAAAATCATTCAACTTATTAAAAAATACTGTAAAATTTTATTGATTAAACAGTTTTCAATTAATCTAAAGTTAATTTTAAAACTTTAAAACATATCTTAAAATCTTAAAGTATTTTTAATATTAAAACAACGTAAACATTCTAAAACATCATATAAAAAGAAATGTACGGAGGAATAAAATTCTTTATAACTGATTCATTTGAGTCAATAGTTAATTCTAGTTGAGCGTTTTTTGTTGTTGTTGTTGTGTGCTCTTAATTAAATTTGTAATGTAATCTAACGTAAAAAAATAAAAGTCCGTTGACTATACTAACAACGATAACGTTTTGGATTTGATTTGTTTTTCAATCTATAAATATTCTCTTAATTTACAGGCAGCTAACAACAAATCAATTACGTTTTGGAGTGCCTCAACATGCGTTCTTACTTTTACATTTGTTGTGTTGCTTAACTCTCAGTGATGCAACTTTTTCTTCTGCTGACTCTTAAGTTTCCTGTGGAATATAACTTCTTTTGCTGCATAAAGGGAGTGGATTAGCAAATTAAAATTAAGGGATATAGTAAGCAGTTTAATTTTAGTCCTACAATTGTTAAGAAGATTTGTTGCAAGGGAGGGCTATGTCGTGTTAAGTGATGCTATTTTGGTCCAATATGTTAAGTTTTATGTGAGGTTAACGATATAACACTTTCCTGCGACAGATCTTCTTAACAATTCAAAATTTCTTCTGTCTGAAATTAAGTTGCTTACGGGTATCCTTCAATTTTAATTTGTTTTACAACAGACAGTAAGATCTGTCATTAAAAAAGATTATGTTGTTAAAAATCTACAGAAGAATACAAGGGTTGTTAAGTTCGACAATGTAAAAGTAAAGGTGAGTAGTGAGTACAGAGGAGACTGATAGATTGGAAAAAAAAAACAAATCAATGAGATTTGTAGCAAATAGCTTAAGCAATATTAAGATAATTATAGACTACTTGCGTTGATGACTCTCTCTGTTCATCACAGAGTATTGTCACCATTTATTTCTTTCCTTATTTTGAAAAAAAAAATGGTTCTTCTAAACACGAAGAAGACTGTTTCTGTTTGTTAATGCGAGTGATGATGATGCTGTGGATTTAGGTATTGCCGTCGATATAATATCATATGTACAAGACTGATAAAACCAATCAAGTAGAGAGTCAACTGCACGAAGCTGGACAAAGAAGTATGCCATGGGATGATAAAGACTCAAGTTAATGGTCTGAGACAAGCAAACGCATAACGTTATTTCCCATCCAAATACATTACTACTTCATTTCCTATTCCATAATAGAGTTTACTCTATAAATAAAATTTTTTTTTTATTTGTTCATTATTCCATTATAGAGTGAGAAATAGAATAAGATTATGATATTTTTATTCCATATTTTATTTTATTCTATTTTTAAAGAAAAATTGAATTTTACATTGGAGATACTCTCGTAAATGCTATTATGTGATCATAATTGAGCAACTTATATGTTCTTACTCCACTTATATGTCTTTCTTCTTTCAACAATTTAATAGACAAAAGTTATGAGCTACAAACTGAAGTTCTTGAATTTTTTTTTAAACAAAGGTTCTCTGAGCTACCAAACCCTTCCATGTCCAAAAGCATAATGCTAAGGGCTCGATTTTTTTTTTTTAATAATTATGTTGAATTCTAAAAGTTTTCTAAGTCTAAAGACTAATAACTACCACGAAATTCATAGAAATCCAAGTTTTCTTGTCACTTAAAAGACATCCATGAGTGGCCAAGGGTAATTGAACTCATGACGAAAACTCCAGCCGAATCATTTTATCACTAGACCAAAATCATTATCAAAAATAAAAAAGGTTCGATTGGTTGGTACTGTTAAAAAAATTGATTTCTAACACCAATATATTTCCTTTGAAAGTTTTGAGTTTTAGCTTTATTATTTTATTTTATTTTAACAAAGGTTCTCTGAGCTACCAAACCCTTCGATGTCCAAAAGCAAAAAGTAAATTCCCTTTCTTATACATATTTTTATTACACGACGCAAAGATACAAACAGATAGCAACATTGAGGCGATGATTAATCCGGGTCTCTTAAGGTGGGGTTCTTAACGTAAAATTTATCTTTTTAATTTTTTTTTTTTTTTACATTTTTTCCGCTAAGAGACGGTTCTTATGGTTCTTATTTAAGAGACGGTTCTTAGGTTTTCTTAGTTAAAAGTTAAGATACGTCTCTTAGAAAAGCTAAGAATCCCACCTTAAGAGACCACGGTTAATCCTGCTCTTATCAACGTGATTGGTTTGGTACAAACCGCAGCTTATTAGTTTAGAAATTCGTGCCGTTTAAATTGCTGCGTAATTATATATTTCCTTTTTCTTTTCGTAATTGTATATTTGTTTCATTGTATGGATTTAACTTAATTAACTATAAATAAAAATGGAACGTATAGGGGTATACTATTTGAGCAAAAATAAATATATTTTGGTCGCTCAAATTGTGAAAAAGAATAGTAAAAGCTTGGATTCTATAACTGATTCATTTCAGTCAATTCTCGTTGTGCGTTGTTTCCTAATTTGTAACGTAATCTAGCTTTTAAAAAATAGTAACGTTTTAGAGGTGATTAAAGATCTCCAATGTAAAACTCTATTTTCTCATCCAAAATAAAGTATAAGAGAATATGAAGTAAAAATGCTATAACCGCGCTTTGTTCATGGATAAACAAAAATAAATTATTTCATTTATGAAGCAAACTCTATTATGGAGTGGAAAACAGAGTAGAGTTGAAGTGTTTTTTACCCCATAATTTTTTTTACTTCATTTTTGAGTAAAAAATAAAGTTGGTTTGGAGATATAGTTACTACAAATCTCATTGATTTGTTTTTTCAATCTATAAATATTCTCTTCAACAAACCTACTACTTACAACAAACCAATAAACATTTTGGAGTGATTAATTTACTACAAATCTCAATGATTTGTTTTTCTAATTTATCAATCTTTTCTTCAACATGCATCTTTACTTTTACATTTGTTGTGATGTTTCACAACCTCTTCAGTGATGCAACTTTCTTGTACAGACTTTTTAATTTTCTATGAAACCAACAATATAGCAAGTTAAATCTAAAGGATATCAGTATGCATTTTAATCTTTCAATTGTATAAGTTGTTCGAAAAAAAAAATATCTTTCTCCTACAATTGTCCAGAAGATTTGTAGTAAGGGGAGGATTATATTGTGCTTAACACTTTAATCAGTGTGAGGTCAACGATATAAGCCCTCTCCTCCTACAAGTCTTCTTGATAATTCTACTCACTCTTGGAACATTTTCTTTCAATTTAAATATCAAAATGCATACTAATGTCTTTTAGCATTAATTTTTCCTAAACTTGTGATGATCATGTTTATATTTATTTGAAACATAGAATAAAAATATATATTTTGGAAAGTATAATTACAGGTAGGTTTCAGATTCTCTTAATCCGTTAATTTTAAATGTTTAAGTTTCTAGCAAATTCGAGTTTAGAGAGCATTCAAATGGGAAATTATACTTTCCAAAATATATATTTAATTTTAAACGTTTTGTTTTGCCTTTTTTTGTAGCATCAATATAATATTTGTCTTAATGAGATGATTATGAAATAAATAAAGTAATAACCTTTTGGTGTGTTGCAAACGTAGGACAAAGTAGATGACGATTCAATCCATAACGTTGTGGCAATGTTCATCTCATAACCACAAAAGATAGCTGGGATGATAAATTAGCTGAAGCTGGTTGGGATGGCAAAATCATAATTTTACCCTTCTTAAAAGCTTCTCTTCTCTTATCATTTATATACCATCTTTGTGATTATAAATCTTTATGACGAGCTTAGAAACACAACATCAGATTATGTATATTTATAAACATCAATAAACCCATCTAAAAGCATCAGGTTCCTCTACAAAAGTCTATGTGGTTTGGCTGAGGATTGAACGAGGCGGCCTGACGTATGCAAAGTTGGTGAAAGGGTTAGCCTTAGGATCCGACCTTGGACTGCTAGCTGGTGAGTCCAACACAGACATATCAGTCCAACACTTGTCAAAGTTAGCTATGCATTGCCTTCCTGATACCTCCGGCTTGAAACTTGGCTTCACTTCTCTAGCCTCCACCTTCTTCCAATTTATTCCCTTGAACCATTTGTGCTCTTTTATCTCCTCTGCCCCCATTGGTCCACTTCCAAGTCTCCTCTCTGGCTCCTTTTGCAGCAGCTACACATTCAGTACAAAGTCAAAGACTCAAAATCAGATTATGTCAAGATCCAATGCTTCTTCATAGAACATGAAGATGATGATGATTATAACTTACTCCTTTCAGCAAAGCATGAGCTTCACTAGACAGAAACTGTGGAAGTTTGATCTTGTCCTTGACTATTTTCTGCTGTATCTTTCCTTTGCTCCCCATAAACGGTGGCTGAAGAATGAAAACAAAAAAGTCATCTCATAGAGTTATGAACTAAACAAAGACCAAGACTACATTAGACTTTTTTTTTTATTACCTTTCCTGTGAGCATCTCATAGAGAAGAATCCCAACACTCCACCAATCAGCAGCTTTGTCATGTCCTTTTCCTTTAACTATTTCAGGTGCCATATACTCAGTAGTCCCACACATTGAGTTTGATCTTGTCTTCTCTTCAAACTCCTTGGCTAAACCAAAATCAGTTAGCATCACATGTCCATCTGTGTCCATGAGAATGTTTTCAGGTTTGAGATCTCTATGCATTATACCCTTCTCATGGAGATGGGAAACTGCAGAGACTGTCTCTGCAGTGTACACACGAGCCAAGTCCTCTCTGAGAAAGAGAAACAAAACATAAAACTAGTCAATCCTTGCAAAATTTCTAGTGAAAATAGCAATGAAGTCAAACCTGAAAAGCCCTTGGTGATAGAGCTGGAAGAAGAGATGGCCTCCGTTTATAAAGTCCAACACAAGGTAGAGCCTGTACTTGGTCTGCATACAAACAAGGGTATGTATATAAGCTCTGTGTTAAATCATTGATAGGTTGCAAAGTGATGATTAGTACCTGGAAAGAATATTTAAGTTGAACAATAAAAGGATGATCAATCTTGGTGAGAATATCACGGTCAGCTTTCATGTACTCAGCATGGTTCTTCTCCATGATCTTATCTTTTCTCATGACCTTCATTGCGAATATCTCTGAGGTGTCTTTCTTCCTCACCTGGAACACTTTCCCAAACGCACCTTGTCCCACAACCTTCAAGACCTCAAAATCATCAATGCCTACTTCACCTGCTGGAGCTTTCTCAGTGTCTAAGGTGAGCTTGAAACAAGGACTCGGACCAATTAAAGAGTGGGAGCGAGTGTGGACAACAGAAGGCTCGTCGAAAACAACATCAGTGGACTCTTCAGGAAGTGGACCAAAGACATCAGAGAAGTCAAGGTCAACGTTATCTTTCAAGACAGGAGCATGTGGAAGGGTGATTGTTAAAGACATGTGTTTCTGTAATGGCTCTCTTGTCACGTTCTCGCAGGCAACAGGACACTCAGAGCAAACCATATTTTCAGAAAAGATTTTCACCAGCTTTGGTTAGGGTCTTGTGCCAATGGAGTTAACAAGGAGAAGAAGACTGTGAATAAACAAACCAATATCGAGGAGGAGAAGAAGATCTTCTTGTTTCCCTATTTGAAGGAAACAGTCTGTTCTGCTGCACACGTGTCCAATTGCCATAAAAGTGGTCTAAGCTCTGCAATTTTCACAAGTTTATAGACAAAAGACAATGATCGTATCAATGTTCAAAAAATCGCTAGGCGGTAACTAGGCGTTTTATAGAGGACTAGCGACTAGGTAAATTATTCGGGGCCTAGGCGAGGCCTAGGCGTTAACGAATTGTTGATTTATTTTATATATAGATGACATTTATATGAAATATTTTAGTTTTTAAATTAAAAATTTAAATTATTGTGATAAATTATCAAAATTAGATATGCAAAATAAAAGAAATTAGATAAATTTGTGAATATATACTAACATTATTGCTTAAATTAACATATTTAGACTAATTTAGATTGATTTTAACTGATTCTAAATAATTTCAATCGACTTGAATCGTATAAATCGATATAAATCGGATTTTAAGAAAATCGTTTCGGAAAAGACCGAGTTGCCGCCTAGACCGATTTTTAGAACCTTGATCGTATCAAAATCTTAAAGTACAGATAAGACTTGACAAAACTTAATAACAAATGGAAAGTTTCCTTTTTAATTTACCAAAACGATAAGATTAAGGAAACTTGGCATCCAAGGAACATCTTTACAAGATCCTCTAACCCTATTTTTTTTATAAAAAAAATCCAGATTTAGAGAGGAAAAATAAGACCTAAACCTAAGAGGTTGCGTGTTGTAGAAACAATACATGAACTTGAATATCCAGAAACTAAAAAAGGAATCTAAAGTCAGAGAGGGACAAAAGTCAAAGAGAGAAGATTACCAGAGGAAGGAGAGATGAGGAGGAACCAAGAATTTTAAAAAGGAATAAGGTTATGCTCAAGCCTTCTCAGAAGGGAGAAGGTTTCAGATGGCTCCTTTGTTATTTCCTTTTATGTTATTACAGAAACAAACTTGCGAAGCATCGTGGTTCAAGGGGTTTGGACACGTGTTCTACCTTTATTGAGAATTTTAACAAGTTGTTTTACGCGGCGGAGTTTTTTCGAATACTTAATTATTTATTCGCATCAAATTATTTGTCTATTTCCATAAACCTAACTGAAAGGAGATGTGTTTCGAAAAAAAATTATATATATATATATAATTTAATCAAAATACAAACACACTAAACTACTTTAGCCACAAATCACCAATTATTCAATCAATGATCTACAAAAGGCATATTAAAAACTTATCCAAATTTAACAATTTTGTTCACAAATGTATTTCTCGAGACATGCATAGAATTTACTTGATATGCATTATAGTAGTTGTTATGGTATATCTAATTTTTCAGCGTATATTTTTCTCCTTATATCTTAAGATTTTTAAAATGTTGTTGGAATATATAAAAAGAGGGTACTCTCTATGATTTATTTGAACAAGCCTCATAAAAATGATTTAATTGTTTAACTAATTATTATATGTTGATAAGAAATCATTTATATTAATTGTTTTTACATTTCTAATTGTAATTATTATTGTATTCTAAAGAATTCATGTTATGATATTTAAACAAATTATGAACTTTGACAAAGTGATTACAATTTTTTTTTTAATTTTCTCTAGTTGAAAAGCTTATTATATGTCTAGTCACAAGATCTCATTGTCTCACTTAAAATATCTTAAGAGAGAGAAAAACCAAAACATTAGATGAAACACATAAGACCAAAATAAAAATATCTTTAAAAAATAAAACAAAAAAAAAAGAACTTATTAGGAATAACTAAGTTACTCATGTCTATTATTTCATCATCATTTGCACTATTTCTCCACATTGAAAAAAATCTTCATTTAGACCAAATCCAAATATGCAAAAAGTTTTCGTCGATATGTATATATACATATATCAATATCACATTGAACATTAATAATAAAAGATAAACATGATCAAATGTTTCGATTTATCTTTGCAATGACAATATTCACGTTAGGCTGCGCGGCATAGAACTAAGGTTTTGTTTTTCAAATCAGATTATTTTGATATTCTAACTCTTTCTCTTATGTCTGATGCCTTTCGTTGAAAACGAAAGAATATGAATCTTGTGCTAATTAAAAGAGTTTTAACTCAATTTACTTATAAATTATTAGGTTAATTTAGTTCATTCTTCATTTTTTATTTTACTTTGCTAGATATTAAAATGATGGATATGGTTTAAATTTGGTTTACTTTTAAACTAAAAGACGTGTACCGGCATAGTCATCTGGTCTTATTCAGGTTTAATTCTATTCAAATTAGATACATGTTAACTGAAGTTGAAAAAACATTGTTTATATGGCACAGCTACATCATAACCTTAACCACTTTAGTCAAGTTGTGCGGGTTTTTCTAATTTCTTAATCAACATATGAAAACTGAAATTTTATTAAACACTAAATTTGTATATTACACTTTCTTCTCATCTAATTATTAAGACGATGATTTGAAAATATAGTATAATATATAATCGATAACGAATATGTTTTACTTTAAAAATCTCATAATATCATTGATATTAACATTTTTTTAGTCAACTAAGAGTTATGAAAGGGGTAAGTAAAACATGAAACTCTCTTGGTTCTAGAAGTTATGAAGCCATTGGATATTTAGAGCAAATTTGATTCTGACATTTTACTCAATTATTAGGGTATTTGTTTTGAAAAGAAAAACATTATGTATTTAGTCACATTATGGTTCATAAGCACAACACACTAAAAACATGCTGTAGCCACTAATCACCATTTATTTATACTATTAAAATTTAACAATTTTGTTCAGAAAAGTAAGACAGAGTTTACTTAAAATATGGATCAAGCAACTCATAACTTAAAATAGTAGATTTTAAATATAAAAAGAAACATAAGAGTTCTTTCGATAGGTAGCCTCATCTCTCTCTCTTCAGTATAGTTCCTCTACAGATTCGATGTGGATTGCTGAAGGAATGATGGAGGAGGCCTCACATAGGTGAAGTTGGTAAAAGGATTGACCTTAGGATCCGAGCTTGGACTGCTTGCTGGAGAATCCAACACAGACATTTCAGTCCAGCACTTGTCAAAATTCGCTATGCATTGTCTTCCCGATATCTCCGGCTTGAAACTTGGCTTCACTTCTCTTGCCTCCAGCTTCTTCCAGTTCATTCCCTTGAACCATTTGTGCTCTTTTATCTCCCCTGCTCCACTCGGTCCACTTCCAAGTCTCCTCTCTGGCTCTTTTTGCAGCAGCTATATACATTAATTATAAGAGGTCAAGATCAGTTTCGGTCAGATGCAATGCTTTATAGTACTATGAAGATGATGATGATACTTACCCCTTTCAGCAAGGAATGGGCTTCACTTGACAGAAACTGCGGAAGCTTGATCTTGTCCTTTACAATTTTCTGCTCTATCTTTCCTCGGCTCCCCATAAACGGTGGCTGCAAAAGAACAAAAACAACAAAATGGCATCACACAACACATTCATATCATCTAAAGTAATACCAAGCATGAGTGAATCTTTTTACCTTTCCTGTGAGCATTTCATATAGAAGAATCCCAACGCTCCACCAGTCAGCAGCCTTATCATGTCCTTTTCCACGAACGATTTCAGGTGCCATATACTCAGTAGTTCCGCACATGGAGTTCGATCTTGTGTTCTCTTCAAATTCCTTTGCTAAACCAAAATCAGTTAGCATCACGTGGCCATCTACGTCCATGAGAATGTTTTCAGGTTTGAGATCTCTGTGCATTATGCCTTTCTCGTGGAGATGGGAAACTGCAGAGATGATCTCTGCAGTGTAGACACGAGCCAAGTCCTCTCTGTGAAAGAAAACAAAACATAATACTAGTCAAGCCTTGCAGAATTCTGGTGATCCTTAATTAAGAATAAGAGTCACGCCAAACCTGAAAAGCCCTTGATGATAGAGCTGGAAGAAAAGATGGCCTCCGTTTATAAAGTCAAGCACAAGATAAAGCCTGTACTTAGTCTGAAGAAAAAAATGTACATATAGTGCTCTGAGAATCAAAGATTCATATTTATGAAGTAAAAACACTAGGATGCAAAGTAACAGACGTGGTGATTATTACCTGGAAAGAGTATTTAAGTTGAACAATGAAGGGATGATCAATCTTGGTAAGAATATCACGCTCAGCTTTCATGTATTCAGCATGGTTCTTCTCCATGATCTTATCTTTTCTCATGACCTTCATGGCGAATATCTCAGATGTATCTTTCTTCCGCACCTGGTACACTTTCCCAAACGCACCTTTCCCTACAACCTTCATAACCTCAAAATCATCAAGACCTACCACCCCAGAGACCTTCACCACCAGATCTTTCTCTGGAATTCCATCACTGTCAATGTCGTCACTACCAGAGAATTCATCTTTTAACGATTCACCTTCAAAACACTCCACCAAGTCAACAGAGTCCCCAGTCTCTCGTAAGGTGAGCTTGCTGAGTTTGAAAGAATGACTGCCGATGGAAGACGGGCCAACCAAAGAGTGGGATCGAGTGTGAATAACAGCAGGCTCGTCGAAAACAACATCTCCGGCCTCTTCAGGGAGTGGGCCAAAAACATCAGAGAAATCAAGTTCAACATCATCTTTCAAGACAGAAACTGAAGGGCTGAGAGACAAATATTGCTGCTTGTGGGCTTTGCTCGGGACAGGAAGGTGAGAGGAAACCATAGTTTACAACCAAAAGAACCAATAACAGAATCACTAAGAAAGCTTCACCAGCTCACAAGACTAGTGAGAGATCCTCCACCAAAGGAGCTAATGCGGAGAAAACTGACTAAAACGACAGCGGATCTGGAGAATAGTGGCAATAGGCAATCCAATAACGAGTTGAAGAAGCTCTAGTTGTTTCCCAGTGTTAAGGAAACATTCGATGCTGCAGAAGTGCGCAAATGCCATGAAGGTTTTATAAGCTCTGCAAATACATCAAGAGTTCACAAAAAACAAGTCAGAGGATACGACATGAACTTATAAAAACAGAACCAGGTTTATGAACACAACGCAAGTTCAATGATCCTTTTATTTTGTAAATATATGATTAAGATCAAGAAACGTAAATTTACGACAATCTTGAATAAACCCCAAAGCTTGAAGACAAACCCTAGACAGGTTTTAGAACCCTAAATTTCCCAGGATATACGAGAACTAAAGAAACCCTATGAGAATAATTTCGATAAAAATCAGATCTAATGCAAGCAAATCGAGATCTAGAGAATTACTATGACCTGAACGTAACTGTTGTCTCGTAAAAACAATAGATAATTTGTGATCCAGACGAGATCTAAGTTCTGCGAGTTAAAGACAAGGAGATAGAGAGAGCGAGGGTTACCGGAGAGGATGGTTGAGGAATGAGACGACAATGGGAAACGAAGACGAGAGGATGAATTAATAGAGAGACGCGTCGTAGATCCAGGGAGAGTACACGTGGTCTTATCTTATTGGGTGAATGTTGACCAAGTAGTTAATTGTGCGGCGGAGGATTTTTCGGCTTCTTTTATTTGTGGTTGTGGGCTGATGATTATAACTAAGCCCATTATAAGACACGATACGAATATTCGAAATCGAAAGTATTATTCTGCTGTTCATATTTATTTATTTTTAAAAAGCATCTATCCGCGGATTTGGATTATGGATCCAATTAATTAGGTGTATACCCGGTTCACCCCGGTTCATCTACATACCGGTTCTAGTATCCACCAAAATGTATTCACCAACGTTCTAAAAATAGTTAACACGCCACTTAGACCCTGCGTATGCGGCAACTTGGTGATATCTAAAACAATTTTTTTTAAATATAATTTATACCGATTTATAATATTTAAATCGATTTAAACTATTTAAAATTAACTAAAATCAATCTAAATTAGTCTATGTTAATTTCAATAATAATATTAGTATAGATCCACAAATTTATCTATTTTTTTGTTTATATATCTAATTTTGATATTTATCACAATAAATTTATATTTCTATTTAAAAATTAAAATAATTCATATAAATATTATATATATATAAAAATTCAATAATTTGTTAACATCTAAACTTCGCCTAGATCATGAATAATTCGTTTAGTCGATAGTAGTTTATAAAGCGTCTAGTTATCAACTAATGATTTATTGACCATTGGTATTCACCTGCGTTAACAAAGAGTGGCACGGTTATAACTGCTCCCGTTTCCATTCCACTATCGCAGGCTTTGATCCACCTACATACATACACCACATCAGCACCTTAAGGCCTAGTTTTAGAAAAAAGATTTGTGCACCATTATTTTATTACTGTCACCGTGAAGGCCAGGATCCACCTCAACCACTGTTGCTTAACTGTGTTTGGTAGTTCACTACCTTTGCAATGATATAAAACCCAGGCAAGATATAACCACTGCTTCACATGTGAAACTATTTACTCAGAAACACAAGTGTATTTGTCTTCTCACCCATATCAGATTCGTTAAGACGTGTTTCTCTGTATCAACAAAGAACTATAAACACAATACTTCAAATCTTTTATCATTTTTAATGTGAATGAAGTAATTTTATCACGTACAACACCGCAAACTCCATCTCTTTACGTCAGGACACAAAAAAAAACATCTTTCTATATTTGGAATCCATAAAACAAATCAACGCCAATTAAAAATAAAAATATGAACAAATCAAAACCCTTCAAGACTAGTTCTCCTACCACTGCCCGAAGACAATCTCCTTACCTCTACTCTACTCATCTCCTCCAACGACGAACACACTCTTCCCGGAAACACCGGCGGGAACACCATCCCCCGTCCTGCCGGAGGCGAAAAACTAGACCTCGGCGGCACGGTAGGGGTCCAAACAATCGTGTTGAGACTGCTTGATCTTCCCATATGTTTCCTAGCCGCGACATGTGCTGGTTCTCGTAACGGAAACCTACAAGAGTACTTCATGTCCTGAATAATCTTAAGCTGATCAACAATACTTCTCATGGTTGGACGCTCTGATGGCTCCACCTGCAAACATCTCTGCGCTATATCCGCTATACTCCTCGCTGCTTTCGCTGGAAACCGACCTTTAAGTTGAGGATCCATTATAAGCGAGAGTCTACAGTCGTCTGCTAGAAAAGCTTTGCTCCATTTCACTAAGTTCCTCTCTTCTTTAGGGTATGAACCGTCCATGTTTTTACGCCCCGTTAACATCTCAAGCAGAACTATCCCGTAGCTCCACACGTTGCTCTTTGGTGTCAAAACACCTCTCTCTAGTGTCTCTACTGAAAGATTCGCAAGTGATGAAGTATTAGAGGTCTCTGTCTCGGGAACTTGGCCTACGCAACCGTATCCAGATAGCTTGGCGCTGAAGTCTTTATCTACTTGGATATTAGCCGTTGAAAACTCATTGTACATCGCCTGTTCACAGGAATACAAAAGGGCTTAATCACTAAATACATAGTTACAAGTGTTCTAAAAATTGGTTTACGCGGTGTCTAGTTGGCAAATCGGACCTAAACAAAATGAATTTTTAGACCGATTCTTGAAGAAATTGGTTTAGGTGTCCATCTAATCAATAATCTCATATAAAACGCCTAGTGATTTCTTGAACATTGGTTACAAGTTTTGACAATGTTGTTGTGTGTACCTGAAACGGTCCTTCTTCATGTAAGAAGGCTAGACCTTGAGCTGCGGATAGAGCAATCTTCATTCTAGTGTTCCAATCAAGAGGAGGACCATCTGATCTCCCATGTAGCAACCTGTCAAAGCTTCCATGAGCAAGCCTCTCGTACACAACCATTCTCGTGTCAGATCCTTCACGGGCGTGATAGCCTAACAGTTTACAAAGATTCTGGTGTTGCAGAGACGCTAATGTGTTCACTTCATTAGTAAACTCCCTGATACTCTACACAATGACAATGATAGTAAGAACACAACACACAATAGATATCTTATACAGTAAGCACAACAGAGAATCATAATCTTACCTGAGTTATGACGTTAAGGCGCACAACAGTTGCCTCGACCTTCTTTAAGGTCGACGTTGAAGCCTCGTCACCAAAGGACGCCATGTACATAACAGATGAAAGACCTTCAGAGACACATCTGTCTGTAGCAAAGGCACAACAAGCCGACACTACTTCATCGTACGAGAAGCTCCTAACTGACCCACTAGGTGGCAAAGGCAACGGTCCAGAGACTGCAGACGCGGATAACCTCCCACTGCTTCCGTTAAACGATTTAAAGCTCCCCCAGTTCTTCAACGATGAGCCAGTCTTTGGAGACGGTAGTGGAAGTGGTTGTGGGCTAGTTTCTTTTATAGAGCTACGTGGATCTCTAGGTTGTTCATCTTGCTCCTCGTGGTTAAGAAAATCTCTCTCAGCTACACCGTGAATGCTCGAAGGAGCAGACATAACTCTTGTCCGGCTGCTCATCTCTTGACTGGTCTTCACTCTAGTTCTGAAACTCGGAGGAGCAGATTGTAGATTACGACTTGGAATCTTGGGTGGCTCTGGTAAAGCAATGGGCTTGCTCTCTTCAAGATCTAACCTCTTCATAGAAACAGAGCCACGTTTCTTCTTGCCTTTCAACGGGAAACACCCTAAACCCATCTCTTCAGATCCTCTAAACTCGGTTTGGTTCTAATGACAAAACAGAGATATACATAAAGCTTGAAACAATTTCACCTGAAAATGATTCAAAAACACAAACTTTTTTTTTAGCAACAGAGACAAATATCTACAGATAAAGACGTGGTCTTTTTAAAAAAAAAAACAGATCCGTTTATGCATGAGTTAGATCAATGGAGAGAAAAGTTGTTTCAAGATAAATACAATGAGCTCAAAGTTCTGGAGAAAACAAAAAATTATATCTCCTTTGTTACAGATCTAGTCGTTAAAACATAAACCCTAATTGTGTCAGTGGAACAGCTAAAGATGCAATATTTATTAATCTAAGACACGCGTTCGATGTGTTTAAAATGACGACAACCACTAGATTAATATGACAAACAAAAAATCGCATTATCATTGGATTTTTTAATTTCTAATTTTTACTGAAACACAAATCACAATCTGTTCATGAGAAAGTTCGTTATCCGAGAGCAAAAAGAGAGACGATAACAAAAAAAAAAAAAAGAGAACCCCAGATTCGATCTAGAGAAATAAATAAAGCATAGAAGAGAGAATTGTTCAAACCTGACAATAACAAGAAAATTCTTGAGGAGACGAAACTGAAACTGAAACTGAAACTGCAGCAAGAAAGAAAGAGAGAAGAGTTGAAATGAAAATGGAAATTTCTGAGAAGAAAGGAAACTCGAGTTTGTTTAAGAAAGTGTGAGAGAGAGAGATGTGGGACCCAAAAGAGGGCAGTGGTCAAAGTTCAAACCAAAGCAGATGTCCTAAATAATATTTTTTTTAATTTATTTATCTTTACAAACTTTCCAAATCTTAATTCAATAGTATCTAATCTATTAAAACTGAAGTACAAATAGGAAATAACCTTTATTTTTACTTAGTATTTACAAGTAATGCCACTGATATTATTTATGCATCCAAACAATAATTTTTAACAAGAAAAAATCTGGGCTAAGCCTATTAGCAACATTTGTTATTATAATTGAAGATTTCATAAAAAAGTGTATATGTGTTTCCAAAATTTTATTATAAAAATAGAATTACATATATAACATTAAATTAGTTTTATTTTTTATTCATATTCATATAAGATACCCAACAATATTTGAACTACAAAAAAATAATGTTAATAATTTTCGATTATAATCTGAACTTATTCATTTATAATAACAAAATCATACAACTTTCCATAACAATTTAGTGACTAAAAATACATACTAATATTTATTATAAATGGTTATATATATGTATTATTCATTTGTACGATATATATCTAATAAGAATAACTTATATAATTTATAAATTTAAAAAATTCAATCCCCATATAATTCATATGCACAGTTAGGTCTAGGACGTATCAAATATCTGAGGTATTTTAGGATATACGGATTCGGATATGCATTCGTCGGATTCGTAAAATTTTTATCTGGATCCGGATATTCGGGGTTAGGATATTCGGACTAAAATCCAAATACACGCGGATATCCAGACCCAGACCTGTTTTTTAATTAAAAACTAACTATTAACCATCTATTTAGTCTATTTAAAATTATTATTTAAAAAACTTAAAAATCACTAAAATTTAATAAAATTAAAATTTTAATTATTTTATATAAAAGTTTATATAATATACATAGATAACTAAATTAAATTTTAAATAACATTTGGATCCGGATATCCAGACTTAAATTTTAATATAAGAATTTGAACCTAGGTCAGTCGAATCAGTAAAATCACTATCAGGATCCCCGAATATCCGTTTTTCGAAGCGGATCAGATCCGAGATCGGATAACGGATATCGAATATTAAGTCTCAACATATATGCAATTATATCAGATAAATTAATTAAAAGATTTGACATTTATACAAATAACACCCGTGCGGACGCACGGATCAAAGGCTAGTATGATTTTAAAGTTGTAACTTTGATTCAATTTAATAAAAATTTAGTCAAAAAAAAATCTTAATTCAATGTGGAAGCCTTTTTCACTAAATTTTCATTAATGCTTCTGCACTAAAAAAATTATGGAGAAAAAAGTTAGAGAAAATTTTAGCATAGTGCAAAGCGTTATACTTAATTATTCAGTTGTTAAAAAATATCTTAAATCAATTCCTCATGTCTTTACTTTGATTTTATTCCTCTTTCACCCCTTTACTTTTTTGTTATTCTTTCTAAACCTCGTCACGATTTTTCATCATATACACTCATAAATACTACAAATATTTTTTTTTTGAAAGCTACAAATAATTTCTTTACACAATAAAAATACATTCCATATTTCCATCCAATGACAACGCAACAAAGATCTAAAATATCTACTTTCCAAACACTTTATTAATATGTAAGTATTTCAACTATAAAGATTTGGATACCAAAAGTTATGTGTTTAATATGATCTTTTAATTTCATCTATTATTTTCTTGACTCTGAAAATTCTTTTTTTTTTTTTGTCTCAGTCTGAAAACTCTTTTTAAATCACTAGACATGGCCGGTCTATTTCTCTGACTATGTATTTCACAAGAAAATTCGCTTATAATTAATATTTTAATATAGTTTTTCCAAAAAAAAAAAAATAATACAAAGTACTATACATCAAAGATTTCCAGTAAAGCGACATCTCAGTCAAACTTGGAAAACTAATCTTATTTGCTTGTTCAATAAAATTAGGCAGTATCTAAATGGGGTTTTGTTTTTTCTGGTCAAATTGCTAATTAAGATTAGGTTGTTGACTCTTATATCCTCACCGTTCATTTAGATCACATTCAGACGGTTGATATCTGGTCACGTCTTGCTTAACGTGGGACCCGCTGACGTAATTTCTGGAAATTTTAAATAAATAATAAACAAAAGGAAAATTTTAGAAAAAGGTTAAGCACACGCGCCGCGCACGCGTGCGACGGAACTCTTTAAAACGCAATAATCGATAAACAGAGGACACGTGGGGGGTCCTTCACAACCTTTTCATCACTCTTGAGCTCTTCTTCTACTTCCCTGAATTTACAGTAGCCATTGTCATCATCATATGTTTTTTTTTTCTCTCAAGTATTTGAATAGATTATTCATCGTCATAAATTTATTCTGAAATTTTACTTTAATGCATAATCATAAACAAATGCTACATATGTTTAAGGAGACTTTTTAATTATTTTTATCACAAACCTAGTTCTCAAAGAAAAAAAATACTAAAACAAACATTTTCATTTTAAAAATTTTAATATATTTTTTAGTTTTAAACTACTTTATAATTCAAAATTTAAATCTAAATTAGTTAACAAGACTTTTAATAAAAATCTATTCTAGTCATTTTCTCTTTAAAAACTATTCTGATAACAATTTTTTTTTAATTCTATCTCTTTTTTTTGTCAAGTTTTTTTTTTAATTCTATCTTAAAATATTTTTTCTGTGTTTAAACTTTTTTATATTTTTTTTCTTACGTAGGTTATTTTCTTATTAAAATATGGAATTTTATCTTTATAACAAAAGTGTTAACATATTCTCCTGATTTGGAGGAGCTTGCTCTTGGCCTTTGTCCATTTTCCTGGGCATCGAATGGCTTCTCGATTTGGGATTTGACCAGTTGCATCATCAGTATATTAAGAGTTTTTCAATGATAGTTAATTTTACTTGTTGATCCATTACTTCCCTCTTATAAGACCTAGTGCATAGCCATTATGAGTAGTAGTAAATATATATTTCAGCTATCACCTTTTCAAATCTTACTGTATGCAATTAGTATGACAGTTTACCACTTTGCCTTGTCAAAAGTTCTGTCTTTAGGTAGTTTATCTCAAGGCACAAACAGTATTAATAACAAATAAAAATTTAAGATTGAATAACTTGAAATAATACTTAACATTAGTATGCACGTTTTCTATGTTGTCTTTTGTTGATACGTGCATGTCGTCGTGGCGTTTCGTAGTTTAACGAGTGGATAGCGCGTCGTCTTCTTTAGAAATAAACGGCATGGATTTCACTTAGAAGCCCGTTATTCAACCTAAGCAAGCCCAATATGAAAAATGTTTAAGGTCAAATTAGTTCCTTAATCTTCTGCTTTGATGTAGCAACGGTGTTTACAAGTGTCGCCTTGTTATTTCTGTTTGCAAATTAAAGAAGAGAACAAGTATTACATGGAAGAAAACAGCTCTTATTAGTTTAGAAAACCAAAAATAAATAAACACTTAAAAGTTGGGGGAGTTTTGAAGTAGAGGAAACAAAAAAGCCAAGAGATGGTGCATCCTTTGGTTGATAGAGCCACAAGCGATATGCTTATCGGTCCTGACTGGGCCATGAACCTCGAGATATGTGACATGCTTAATCATGAGCCTGGGTAACACCTTTCTTCACTATTTGTTTTGTCTTCTATGATCCGTGATGAACCTGCAGTGATTCAATGCTTGGTTGTGATCTAAAGAGAATCTATTTTCTTTGGTCAAGCCTAACATGTTGTGTTGATTATTGGTTTAATGAATTGGTCACATTTGGATTTTGATGTTTCTTTGGTTCTATACCAACCTTTTTTTTGTTCTCTTGGCTTTTATGATAATTGATTTTGTTTTGTAGGCAATCTAGAGAAGTTGTTAGTGGAATAAAGAAAAGGCTTGCTAGTAGGACTACCAAGGTTCAGCTTTTGGCTCTTACTGTAAGTTCTATTTGCAATTTGTTTCAAGGGCTTGATGTTCATGTTTTTAGTTTGGTTCGGTTCGGTTTGGTTTAGATGTTTTTAGCAATTTGAAATCAAACTTCAGTTTAGTTTACTTGTTTTTCTTCCTAGTTAAATTTGTTTTCATGAGAAAATAAACATACTTTGTGATTGTTTTCACTGTAGTTGCTAGAGACAATGATAAACAATTGTGGGGAGCTTATTCACATGCAAATTGCAGAGAAGGATATTCTTCATAAGATGGTGAAGATGGTCAAAAAAAAGGTCAGGCTATGATTCTTTTGAACTATATATTATTAATTGTTTAATTCAGTAACATTCTTACAATCATTTTTATTGTGTGAGACCAAACTCACTATATGTTGTTTGTTACACTTATATAGCCTAACATCCAAGTGAAGGAGAAGATACTGATCCTTATAGATACTTGGCAAGAGAGCTTTTCAGGTCCTCAAGGAAGACATCCTCAATATTATGCAGCATACCAAGAACTCTTGGTATGTTTCTTTTTTTGGCTGTAACATGCTCATTTAAATAGAACCGTTACATGTTACATTCCTTTATCTATTTTGCAGCGTGCAGGAATTGTATTCCCTCAAAGACCTCCTCAACCCACAGTTAGTTCAGGACAAACTGGTCCCTCCACAATGTATAATCACAATGCTCGTAACGCTAGACAAGATGCTAATGATACTTCCACAGAGTCCGAGTTTCCTACTTTGAGGTGTTTATTCCCCATTGTTTTATACGAATACTGAAACAAAATATTTATAAAATAGTTTTTTTTTTGTTTTTTGTTTGAAGTTTGACAGAAATTCAAAATGCAAAAGGGATTATGGATGTCTTAGCTGAAATGTTGAACGCAATAGATGAAAACAACAAAGAGGTATATAAGATTAAGACATTATGGTAACATTGGATCTACCATTTGAATAATTTTTTTTTTTTAACCTATTTGTAGGGACTTAAACAAGAGGTTATTGTAGATCTTGTTAGCCAGTGTCGCACCTATAAACAAAGAGTAGTGCACCTTGTAAACTCTACATCGTAAGAACCTAAACTTTTACCTGTAAATGTTGATGAATATATCATTTCTATAACTGGTTTGGTTTATGTTTCAGAGATGAATCATTGCTTTGCCAAGGCCTAGCCTTAAATGACGATTTGCAGCGATTACTTGCGAAGCACGAATCCATCGCTTCTGGAAACAGTATGACAGAAAAATCTAAAAAAGAAGTTGCTAAGGACGCAAACCAGATCATAGATGTTGACTCAAGGTACGAATCATTTCGAAGAGGTGCAGCAAGTTACATTCTAAAATGTTTTCAACTTCTTTAGCAGTGAAACGAAAGATTGTAGCATTGTGGCTGTTGCACCAAATGGTCCAAAGATTGATCTTCTTAGTGGAGATGACTTTGAGACACCTAATGGAGAAAACTCACTGGCTCTTGTTCCTCTTGGACCTGCACAACCAAGTAGTCCCGTTGCAACACCAGATAACTCCATGGTATTAATCGACATGTTATCAGATAATAACTGTGAAAGCTCTACTCCAACTTCGAGTCCACACTCGCATAATAATCAGATGGTGCAACAACAACACTACTCAAATGGGTTTGGACAAGGGTCATCTGGTCCTGTCTGGAATCTCCAAATTACCCAGCAACCATCTTCTCCTGCCTATGGAAACCAAAACCAACCCTTTTCACCTACCTTTAGCCCGCCCGTCTCACCTCACTATGGTATTCATCTAAAACTCTACTTAATATCAGTGTTCTAAAAATCGGATTAAACTACCGGAAATTGGTTACTTTTTAAAATGTTTATTTTTTAAATCGATTTAGGTAGGTGTTCACTTAGGCACTAATCCCCTATAAATCACTTAATTACCGTATAGCGATTTGTTGAACATGGTTTAATATATAACCAAGCGCATTATATTGGGCTAGTGTTGACTTGTTTGTTCTCTTATTGCTATAAGGTGGACAAAACAACAATGTGTTAGCACTACCTCCACCACCATGGGAAGCTCAATCTCCAAGCTCTAGTCCTCACTACTCTCCTACTCATCCGATGCAAGTGACTCAAGTGGTCATCACCACGCACACTCATCAACCTCTTGGTTACAACCCTCAAGGTGGCTCTCCTCATGCTATCAACAACAACAACAATAACATGTTCGGTATGTTCCCTCCTGCGATGACAGGAGGCCACATGCAGCCACCCTTCGGCCACAATCCAAACAACTATCATAATCCTGCTGCCATGTACGGAGGCTACGGAGGACAACCTCAGCCACCACAACAGTATCTTGGAGAACAACAAATGTACGGAGGCTACGGAGGACAACCTCAGCTATCACAAGAGCATCTTGTAGAACAACAAATGTATGGAATGTCACTTCAAGACAATGGAACCAACAATGCTAACCCCTACCAAGTGTCTTCTCATCCTTCGGCTCTTAATTATCAGCAACCAATGACGAAACCTGTGAACAAGAAACCAGAGGACAAGTTGTTTGGAGATCTTGTGGAAATCTCCAAGTTCAAGAAACCCACTGAACGAGCTGGTAGTATGTAAAACCCCATATTTTTCACCATTTTTTCAGAGTTTCCAATTTTAATGTTGACTTTATACAATTTTTAAAAGAATACTTCTGAATTTTTCTTTTGACGCCAAAAGTGAATAATATCATCATTTTCATTGGATAGATTGTTATTTCAACTTATTTATGTCTTTTTGTTTGTTATTTTTGTCAACAATATCTCATTAAAACCCAGTTCTAAGCCCAATTAAAGCCCAGGCGCAGTACACGTCTTGACAACACGTGCAGACAACATCATCACATCATGTCGAGTCTTCTTCATTAATGGAGGAAGACGAATCGAAGAAAAGGCAAACTAGTTGAGTCATGCCTATGCCCCCATACCTAACGGTATGTTTATCGGTTTCTTTTTTTTTTTCTTTTTTTCTTTAATGAATGAATCGTGGGCTGCTATGTGTCATTGAAGTCCACAAACAGTTCAAGATATGCACATAATACATCTCTTAATTAAGTGATGATGGAAAGTTTTTTTTGCTGCTGATGGACTCCTCCTCTAAAGACCCATTACCTCCCCCCAATAAACATGCTAAGGATACTAACTGATCGAGATTAACTTGAATAAACAACATACAAGTGAAAATATCACACAACTTTTTAATGTACTTATCCCCTGCCTCTATGATAATATCAATGACAATGCAAACTTCTTTTCCACCAATAATAAATAAAAATATTCTAAAAATATTACTTATAAATTAAACAACCCAAAAACATGGGTTACTGTATTACTTTCTATCCAATATATTTAAAATTATCATAATTTTCCTATAGAACTGAATCACCCAAAAAAATATTCAGAATATTTTAATTTATTCAAGTTTCCAATATTGTAGCTAATAAAATAAAATAAAAAGATATAATTTTTATTTGAATCATTCAAAAGTATCCAAAAATAGAAACTCAACCAAAAACGAATCAAACTCAAATTTTATCAAATTCCTAATATTATCATCCGAATCAAACCAGAAAAAGCAAACTGAAACCAAATCCAAATTTGTAAATAACCGAAAATCATGATCTTAGTACGTAAATATCATACATTTTCGAGTTTTTAAGTCAAGGTTTTTGACAAACTCAACACCTAGTTTCCTCTGACTAAAACACAGAAGGGAATACATAAAATTTCAATAAAAGAAAATATTTTCTGACTTATCTTTAATATTTTCTGAACTTCGAAACCAAACTATCTAACATCTGTTTACAAGAACTTGAAACCAAACTTATCTAAAATCTGTTTACATAAGCAAGTTATGTTCGAATTTTCTATTAACCAATCGTTTAAACTATCTACCATTACCGAGAGAGCCCGATGAAACCTCCGTGGAAAACGATAACGTATTCGAGGAGCTCGATACTCTATCAGATGACACATTACATACAACATTCGACCTAGAAGAATCTGAAAACCCTAAGTTTCCATCAACCTGTGGAAGATCCTCTTCACCATTCAAATACCTAATCACGTTCCTCATCGTTGGCCTTGCCCTTGGTTTCTCATTGCAACATAACAACCCCACAACAAGAGCTAGCTTCGCCTCTATACCGTTGAAACTAGACCCGAGTTTCTGATCAACCGCACGAAGCACCCCACCGTTTGTCTGAAAGTCCATAACCCAATCACCTAAAAAGAAGTTGTCAGTATTCGTCGGCCTTCTCCCACACACTATCTCCAACAACAAAACGCCAAACGCGAAAACGTCAGACGCGGTCGAGCCTCTCCCGTTACGTGTGAGTTCAGGCGCCATGTACCCTAACGTCCCGACCACTTTCGTTGTCTGCGTTAGCGTTCCGCGTTCGTAAAGCCTCGCGAGTCCGAAGTCACCTAACTTAGCGTTCATCTCCGCGTCCACTAGAACGTTACTCGCTTTCACGTCTCTATGTATCACGACCTGCTCCCACTCCTCGTGGAGATACAACAGCCCCGAGGCAACTCCTTTTATAATCTCGAAACGTACGTCCCAAGTCAAAACGATACCGTTTCGCCTCGGGCTTGTGTACAGCAACGAGTCTAGGCTACCGTTGGGGATATAATCGTAAACCAACAATAAGTCTTTATTGTGTTTGCACCAACCTTGAAGGTTCACTAGGTTCTTGTGGCTTAACCTACCTAAGCTCTCGATCTCAGCCACGAACTCTCTAACACCTTGTAGACTGTTTTGAGTTATCTTCTTCACCGCGACAGGCCCTGAAGAAGGTATACTTCCTCTGTAAACGATCCCGAACCCTCCTGAGCCAATGATCTCACTCTCTTTGAATCTCTGCGTTGCTAAGTAGAGATCTTTGTAACTAAACCTATGAGGATAATCTATCTCCCAATCCTCTAAAGCCTCTCCTTCCTCTACCTGCCTCTTGTACATAACGAATATAAACAGCAACGCAAGGAGGAACAACGTGACGGTCGATAAAGATGCAATCAAAGCGATGATTTGAGAGTCGTAACCTTTCTTGCTACTCACGTTTGGAGGTGGACGAGGGAGCAGGGAGACATTGAGCCAGTTCGAAACTGGGTTCTGTCCACAGCTAACGAAACTCCATCCCATCACATAGTGAGCACTTGACTGGCCTTTACCAGTAGCGGAAGTGAACCCAACGTACATTTCATCCTTAACAATCTTAGATAAGTTCAAAACTTGTTGCGAGATCATAGACCTGTTAGGTTTGAAGCCTAGATGAGTTGGGTACACTGTAACGTTTAACGTGTCGGTTGGTCCGTCGTAGTCTAGATGAGCTTGGATGGGTTCACCGCTCTCTAGCTGAAAATCCTCTTTTCGACCATCCGTGTCGTAGTACATGACCGGCTCTTGTACGGTCGAAGAGAGGTTGTTGAAGTCAAGACCGATGTGGTTTCCTCTTGTGTCGTCACCGTCTTTGAATCCTTGCACCGTGTCGAACTCCACGGCGAAGACATGGTTCGAAGAATCTCCGTTGTTGGATCTGTTCAAAAGGCCTAGAAACTGAGCAGACTCAGCTCCGGGACGGTTCGGCGTGGGCGAGAGTGTGAATGTGAAGCCAAAACCTCCTTCTCCGGGACTAGATGGGATTATGACAAAGACGAAAGATGTACTAAAGGAACATACTTTGTTGTCGGCGGCACGGTCAAGCAATCTAATTGGTTTGCGGTAGAACGCTGTTCCGGTCACGTTGTGGTTCCGGTTAGTTAGTCTAAGTAGACCATCGTCTTGTTGGATCAACGCAGCTTCTTCTGTTTGAATATCAGTTTGGTTTTGTCTGAAACCTAGGAAAGTGAACTCTGTTGTCGTGACCTTAGCAATAAAGAGCAAGAACATGATCAGTGTTCGTATGGATCTTCTTGATATGCCCATTGAGAGAGTATCTTGAGTTTTGATGATGGTTTGATGAAGTAAGAGATCTTTTAATGGTTTCAAGAACATGTACTTATGCTTTAGATGCCGTGATGGTAGAAATGTTCAAAGTCAAGGTCTTTTGGACCATGTGTGTGGTCTCTTATTTCGAACCATTTTGTGTGGAGGAGATGAGTGACCTTCAAGTCAATTGAGTTATTAATGTGGACAAAACGAAACTATATATTAAGACAAAGTATTACGCGGTTGTGACTTATGATGAAGTCAAAAGAGATCACTAAGGGGGTTTATTCAGTTTATCATTAGAAGTAATTTGATTTTTTTTTTCTTAAAATTAAAATGATTTTAGATGAATTGAAAATTCAAAACGATTTTAGTTAAATTATCTTTAACTATTTTATATCTAAGATCTAATTTGTATCATTATTATTGACAATAAAAAGAACTTAAGTATTTTTTAACACTTGTTAATTATGTTATTAGAAATTATGAGAAACATATACGATAGTATATCAATAATTCTACATGAAAGATTACTGCATCGTCCGAGAACCGTCTAATGAAATTTATTCCATATTGTACTCTTTGTATCATGCTGATTTTTTTTTTAAAATATATTTTAATATTTTGTATAATTCATTTTTTTCCAAGAATTGAATGTGGAAGCATTGAACTTTTGGTCAAACACACTAGACAAAAAGACTTCCACAGAAAACTTAAGTTTTATGTCAAAAATTTTGTGATTTTATTTTGAATTGATAAACTCCAATAAGATACTCTAAAAATGGTTAGAAATTTTTTAAAACTCACAATTTAGTTTTTGTTTAATAATATTATATTTCTAAGTAGTTCATAAAATATTGAATTTAGTAAACTGAATTTCAAAAGAAGTTTTAAAAGAAATTTTAAAATCAAATGTTTGAATAACAATCAATTTGTCATTTACATACACCAACGAAGGAGTTGGTCATAAATTACGTTGGCCCATTACTGAAAATTGGAATGGGCCCATATTCTTAAAAGCTGTTGTAAAAAAACGCAGAGTCTAAACAAATTAAACTGTTTTTTTTTTTCCAAGTGAAATTCGAAAATCAAAAAACCAGATCTTTCTTCCTCTCATCTCTCCCTCCTCTCTCGATTTCAATTTCTTCTTCTAGAGCCAAGAGGCAAAGTCACTTACTTGCTACTTCAATTTCAATCTCTAAACTCTCCTTTGAGGCTCGGAGAATCTAAAGCTAAGGGCTTTACTGCTTTACACGATTTATCACTCTCCGTATCACAAATGGGGAACCTTTCGGAGAGTTTCGATATCGAAGATCTAATGTCATACGGAGACGATTTGATCAGCTTATTGAATGCTAAGAATGGGTTCGACGTGGTATCGCAAAGTTTCGAAGACTTGAAAGCTCTCCGTTTAGTTTGCGACGAGGATTTCAATCAGATACAAGGATCTATCCAAGGTCAGTTTTTTCGATTTGGGTTTGTAGTTAAACTTGGAAAGACATAAACTTTACAAGATTAGTGATGAATTTTTTATTATAAATTGCAGATTGTAAGAAGAAGCTCGTTGCTTGCAAGAAGAAAACAGAGGAAGCTTATTCAGATGTTTCGGGTGGAGATGATGACGTTCAACGTCTTGAGAAAGAGCTTGAGGAAGAGATGGAGCTAGAGTGCAAGCTCAAAGACGAGCTTAGATAAGTGTTGTTTTAGTTACAGTGAAAGTTATCCTTAGTCCCTTGGTTCAGTGTCATGAAAAAGTCTTTGTTCTGTCAATACAGTAGTTGCTGAAGAACTCAAAGACCTGGATGCACAGTGGACATCTATTGATGAACAGAGACAATCTATAAAGAGAAAAGAACGGGACGACTTGAGAGCTGAGTATGATCCACAAAACTATTCATTGCAGTTACTTCTTCTTGTATGTTGTTTTCTCAATATCTGTTTATGTTCCATCTGCAGGAAAAAGCTCTCTATGTATGCTTCTGTCACAAAAGTTATACCAGACATTGATGATCCATCAAAGATCTCAGGATGTATCCTCTTCTTTCACTATCTCTATACTTCACGAGTCTCATTCTTTTTTTTTTCCTTGAGTGTTTAGTATCCTTGATTTATATTGTTTAGATATGGTAGATCGCGAGAAAAAGGTAATTGAGAAGTTCCAGTTTGAGACAAATAAGATGACGGTTTATGAGACATGCAACAGTATCTGGAGCATCATTAACAAGCAATAGACAGACGTGGTGGCACGAGTTCATTTGTTTGATGTGTTTGAAACAGTCTTGGTTTTAGCTTAGCAACCAAAACCTCTGAACTGTCTTGGCACGAGTTCATTTGTTTGATGTGTTTGAACAGTCTTGGTTTTAGCTTAGCAACCAAAACCTCTGTACCCCATCTACGGTTCCTTAGATGTAAACCCATCCTGCTTAGTTTTTCGTTGGCTTTTTGTAATTTGATTATGCATATTCTTCTCCTGTAACATCCATCATCATCTATGAAAATTTCCCTTGCAAGTTTCAATGCAGTGTACCTGATAAATCTTCAACTCTTGTTGCTGCTGCTACTGCCATTTTCTTGATAAATCTTTATGTGCAGATTGATTGCAAGTTCCGAATGTTTGTACATATTACAAAGGATTAACAGTGTTTTAGTTTCTATACATTTTAGCTGCTATTACTTAGCTTCTCCATTGAACTATGGAACCTGCTTATTGTATCCACTGAACCTATTCGGTTTTGAAATTTTTCTGTCACATTGTCTTCATGTGTTGGGTAGTACATAATAGATTTTAACCTGGTCTGGTTTAGGTAGAGTCGACACACTACAGAAGTTAGGATTGTGTTGTCCCTGCCTTCATTGAACTATGTATTATTGATGAACAATGTAATCACACAAGGTGGTCAATCTATATAGACAAAGGTTGTATTGGTATCATGCAAGCTTGGTAGAACAAACAGACAAAGGTTTGTATGGTATAACTTATGTCAAATTGATTTTTAGGAATCTTTTTGTTGAGCTTTTTATATAGAAAAGAACACAGAAAGTTTATAAAGCTCTAATCAAATTTAAAAGTAAGAAAAGAACCTTTACTTAGTTCTTTTATTCAATCTAATAACAACTTATAAGCAAAGAACAAAAAAAATAAACTAAAACCCCAAAACCAAAACCTGCAAAGGAACGTTGAGAAACCTAACTGCAAAGTAAAAGCTACATCGTTAATGATTTCACAAACACTCACACAGCCACACACCTGAAACCAAACGTAGCAGAGAGAGTACAGAGACAGTCATCTAAGAAGACGAAAACATCCGTTTGATTCCAGACTTCTGCTCTGTTGTTAGCCTCGAAGGGAACTTAATATTGAACTTGATTCTCAAGTTCCCTTTCTTTGATGGGTCTTTAGGGATAGGCATGCCTTCCCCTTTCACAACCTCTTCATAGGAAGGGCTGATCACGTTGTTGACCGGAACCGTTAGCGTTCTCCCATCCAAAGTCGTGACCTGAGCAGTGTAGCCCGTGAGGGCTTCCACGAGAGGGATCTTTTGCGTGATCACTAGGTCGTTCCCGTCTCTCTTGAACACAGCGTGTGGCTTCTCATCAACTATGAATACAAGATCTGATGGTATGATTCCTCTCTGCTCGTTTCCTTTCTCAGGGAAGGTTATCTTCGTCCCTTTCTTCCATCCCGGCTTTATCTCTATCGTTAAGATCTCTTCAACCGTTGTGGGTCTCCTGCATTATAACAAAGAATCCATTTTTCCCTTTTTTTTCTTTAACTTGCATTACAGATACCATTAACATGGAAGCCACAAAACATAACTCCAATGTCCCAAGTACTGAGCCAGGTGCTCAACAACTCCAGTAAAACAGAATTCACATAACTCACTGTTCATGAGTCCAACAGAATCTACCTAACACCTAGTGTTCTAAAAGTCGGTCTAGGCGCCACCTACCTAACACCTAGTGTTCTAAAAATCGGTCTAGGCGCCACCTGGTCAACAAATCGCACCTGGACCTAAATGAAACGATTTTTAAAATCGGTCTAGTGCTCAAATTTTTTTTTATCTAGACACCTACCTAATCAATAATCTCATATAAAGTGCCTAATGGCCGACTAGTTTCTAGCATTACATCATCATCTATCTATCCAATTCCCAGTCTCCAGATTTTAAAACTAAAACATGGTAGTAACAGAGAACACAACTCAAGATAACGCCACCAATCCCAACCTTTCTAAGATAAGACTTAATGTTGTACTTATATCCATAAGAAGGCAACTCTTAAAGCTTAATGCAGAGCAATGCAGGTGAAAAACAAAGGGCTAACACAAGTTGAAGAAAGTACCAGCTCGAATCAAGGACGTCCCTCGAGATCTTCATCTTCTTAGTGATTCCTTTATACAAATCCTCCAAACTACAAGGAAGCTGTCTCTCAATAGGAGCAGCTTTCCTCGGTGGAGCATTAGATGCTTCTCCTGCAGCGGACCTATAAGACGAGAAAACGTCTTCAGCGAACCTGAACCCACCAGAGGGACCTGCACCACGTGAGTCACCACCAAAGGGTCTTGAGAAGCCAAAGAACTCCGAGAAGATGTCATCAGCGCTTCTACCGTTGAACCGGAACGAAGCTCCTCCGTCTGAACCACCAGGAAAACCGCCGCTACCAGGAGGTGGAGCTTGGCTGTTTAGACCTTCTTCTCCGTATTGATCGTAAATCGCTCGCTTCTGAGGATCGCTCAGTACCTTGTTTCAATGCAACGAATGAAACATCATAAGAACAGATCATGTCCCCAAAAAGTTTTGTGATTTGGTAACTAAAGAGCTGCTCAAACTCAAATTCCGACAAAAGATTAAAACTTTCAATGAAAAAAGAACGAAACACGAATCAAAACATCATAAGAACAGATCATTACACTTTTGTACCCATAAAGTTTTGTAATTTGGTAATCAAAGAGTTGCTCAATTTCAAATTCCGACAAAAGATTGAAACTTTCAATGGAAAACGTAAAAGGGTTTCGTTGCATATGGATTTAAAATCGAGTTGTGTAAGAGAATTATACATCGTAAGCTTCAGAGATCTGTTTGAATTTGGCTTCGGCTTCTTTTTTGTTGTTAGGGTTCTTGTCGGGATGCCACTTCATAGCGAGTTTGCGATAAGCTTTCTTCAAATCTTCATCTTTAGCGCTTCGATCAACTTGAAGAACCTTGTAATAATCGACCCCCATTGCTTCTTCCTCTGCCTTTTCGATTCGCTCTTCGTTCTCAACTTAATCTTCTTCAGTTAAAACTCAACCATCATGCCCTACCGGTTTAGATTTACCTTCGACCGGTTCTTCTATTTGTTCTTAGCCGGTTAAAACTAGTTGGGCCGATCACGTTGCTGAAGAATTGGATCCATTTGGAATACATTGGGCTTTAGACGGGCCATAGATTTTGGTTTATAACTGTCTTTGGTTTACAAATTACTTTTTATTTGATGTTCAATTTTATTTGTTACACAGTACAAAATATAGTATTACCCCAGATATTTTAATCAGATAATGTTAGATTGCTTTCTAGGTCATCAAATTTAAAAAAAATGTTTACTTGTGATTATTACAACAATGTACAAAATATTGTGTGCAAGACATCAGGTTAACAACACCACAAAATCCAAGCGCGAAGATAAAAAAAAAATTGACTCAAAAGAGACCACCGATAAGTGGGTGATGCATTAACCAACAAACAAAAACAAATATTGTTTTGACAAATAAGACACAGGCTCTAAACAGAGATTGCCTGGAGCAATATATATATTAAAAAAAAAAAATTCCAAAACCCCCCTTGATCCCACATCACTGGATTGAGAAAAGAGGAAGAAGACACAGCAACTATTCTACAAATACGACCGAGAATAGTAATGATGAAAAAGGCTTAGAAATTACGATGTGACCAGGAGTCTTGCGATCATTCCTTGAGTCCACCGTGCAGTGACCTTAAGATCTTCATCCTCTGATTCGATACACTCATTCAAGAACTCACCACATAAGGTGAAGTTGTTGAACAAGTGCTTCGTGTTCTCTCCTACAACATCCGCGAGATCACCCATTGCTGCAACCGCGGCTTTTGTCACGCTCTCATCCCTGTATCATTTAGGTGGGAACCTCAGTTTCAAGCATTGTGCAATGAAACCAAAAGACATATAAGAAAATTGATACGGACCTGAGGGAATCTTTGGATACAAGTTCAACGAACTGCAAGAGATATTGAGCGTAGGGGATCATGAGCTCAGCCTTTACGTCCTTGAACCCTTGTAGTATCCCAGAGTAAGCCTCAAAGATGCTTCTCCGGAGTTGGTTTGCATAATCCATAAGCTCCTCGTCGAGGGTGTCCATCTGAGCACACACCTGAGCAGCCCCTTGCATGATCTGAAGAGCCGTGGCTAAATACCTCTCGAACTGCGCACCAATCGCCAGAGCAATGTCTCCAAAACACGAGAATATTGGAGGTTTCACCGATCTGTGGAGTGCATCACTTTGAAGGTTCTGGATTAGGAGAGTCATGATTTGATCACAGTAAGGTAATACTTTTTCATCCAGGACGCGACAAATGTCACCAATCACTCCTACGGTGATTGAGCAGACTTGGTATTCCTCGAAATTCTGCAGCCCCATCTGGAGATATTTGAAGAGCTCAGGCATGTATTTCACAAACTCAGCTCCAGTGGCATATGCAAGTGCACCGATTGCAAGCATTGCTTCTTCGTGGACGCTTGAACTGTTGCATCCGAACACTCTGAGGAATAGCATCATGATCTGATCTGCGTTCTGCGTTATGATGGGTTTGGTCTCATCCTTGTTGCTCAGCTTCTGGATTATGACCTGGAGAACACCACACAGAGAAGCCTGGAGTTCCGCTTGCTTCTCACGGTCCTCAGTTGATACTATCTGGAGGTCTATCGTCTGACCTAATTTTGACATGATGACAGGGAGGAGCTGCCCTATGATGCTCGAGGCTTCTAAGAGGTTTGAACACCGGACAACTTCGTTCAAGGTTTCATACGCAGCAGCTCTTAGCTTAGACTCTGCCCCATCTGTACGCTCAGCTGCTACAAGCAGATGTTGGATGATCTCTGTAAGATAGGGAGAGAGAAGAGAGGAACTTGCTCCAGCGTCTTCATATCCCTGGGCAAGGTTGTATATCGCTCCACAGACCTTCTCGGCCACATTTGGCACATCTTTCATCGACTCCAGTAATACAATCACAATTCTAGGGAGGTTTTCGGGTGATATAACAGAGAAGCCACTGTCTGGGGAGTGCAAAAACTCAAAAATACGGCTCAGGGTCCAAGCAGTTGTGTCCCTGACGTGGTTATTCTCATCCTTGGTTGCAGTAAGGAGAAATTCCAAACCGGCAGCAACCATCGGGGCAAGCTTATCAATCGTTGGACCCTCCAAAATTGATCCAAAAGCATAAGTGGCTGCCTCTCGGCTTCGCCAATTCGGTTTCCTTATGTTGGTTTCAACAAAAGGCATCACAAGAGGGACTACACCATCTCCAACCGTTCTGGCAACAAGGCCCAGGCACGTCCCCCCAGCCATAGATATGTTCCAGACATCATCGTCATGATCCTGATCCTCTTCCTGCTTCTCCAGAGTTTCTAGCAACATAGGAACTAAATGGGGAAGAGCCTTCTCAATGAAACAGGAATGAGGAGGGGATGAGTCACCAGTATCAGGACTGTCAAACTCTTGACGGTCTATCTCTTCATCGCAGATGGTACTCCAGAACTCGATTGCTTGGAGGGCAACGCTCTCTTCATCTCCCTTAACGGCATTTGATGTTAGCTGAAAGAGTGTTTCCATGTATTGCTCCAAAACCTCGTAGTATATTGATGCAATGGAGACAAGGCACTCGAAAGCAGCTTGCCTAATATCTGCCTCCTTGGTACATGCTGTCTCGCATACCATCTTCATGATGTAAGTTCTCTCCATTTCATTCTCGAAATTCGTCTGAGAAAAATCAAGGGCGTTCAACAGTGCCTTCGTTGCCGCGAGACGAACTTCTGCAGTGTTTTCAGACAGGTTCATGCCCTGCACAACTGCTGTAAGTACTGAATTCACTTCATCTTGCACGAGATCATGATGCGATATCTCTTCACAGACATAGCCTAAAGTTTCTAAAGTTGACTGCTTCAAGTGTGCTGGACTGCCCTGCTGGGTCATATTGTTAAGCAGCGATCCAACAAGCTCAGGCCACTGCTTCTGAGGAATCTCAATGGAGGCCACCTTCGCAATAACCTGAGCTGAAGTATGCCTCGCCTCAGATACAGACGAACCAAGAGTTCTTAGTAACAGCTCCTTGATTTGGGATTTAATAGCAAGGTCAATAGCACACCATTGCTTCACAAGATGATCTTTTCTAGAGGAGTCTTTGGCGTCTAGAGAATTCTTTAGCAAAATACCAGCTAGTCTACGGGATTCAGAAGGTTTATCGTTGTTGGCGAGCTCAAAAGACAGAGATAACAAAAACTGCGGCAAGTTCTGTTCTTGGAATTGCTTGAGACTATTCTCTGCTTCGGTACGGACTCCTGAATCTGCTGACTGGGCAGCGAGTAGGAACTGAGTGATCTCCATCGCCATTATTGGCTCTGCACAATAACGACATACACTTGCATCAGCGACAAAACAGTGATGTAAAGCTAATGAGCAAAGTCTTTGGTATAATTAACTAAAGAAGACAATAATACTAAACAAATCGTCCACACGCTCAAATCAAAGCTCAAGTAGCAGAATCACTGCGAGTGACTAACTAAGCAAAACCCTAAACCCTAGCATAGATCCATTAACAGATTCAAATCCAAAGATCAATACACAGCTCGAGCAAGAGATTTACATTAAAGGATTTCGCTTTGAGTAAACGCGTAATAGCTAGGGTTCCAAACCTCCCCGCGACTCTCTTGCTATCGAGGAATCTTCTCGAAGACGCCGCACGAGCAGGGGAAAAACCCTAAGGTACTAGAGAGAGAGAGGACTTGAAAATGTAGGAGGAGAGAGAGAGTATGGGAGTGAGGACGAACTTTTCGAATATAAAGAAGAACACGATATTGCTAAATCACCCCTGAATCTTTCGTTCATTCCACATACACCTCTATATTTTCTATTTCTTCATTCTTGTCACCTCAACTCAGTCAAAGTTTACATCTAAAGTGGAAATCACGTAAATATAAAATAATATATGATAAATATCTGAAGTATAAAGTTATTTTTAAAATAGTGACATTATAAAATAGGAAGAATATAATATATGTTTGACCCCGCATAATCTATGATTAATTAAGTTTCCTATAAATTTTGATTAAATTTGGTAAATAAAAGGAACATACACTTTGACCCCATCACATCCATGTACCCCAAACAGCTCTACTACAAATTGTGTGTATGAATTAATAAGTTTTATTTTATGACTCTAATTGGAAAATAAATATCTAAATTTGCCAATGTTTCCAAATTTTGAGTTGACTACACTAATATTTTATTTTTTTCAGGTATAATATCTTCTTAGCTCTGTAAGATCCGTTTGTTTTAAAAAATGAAAATTCATATAAGTTTAGTATCTCTTGTATAGTTTAATTGGAGATTAGTTTGGTTAACCGGGACCCCTGACGAAATCAAATCGGTGGCCCGTTCTTACCGGGTTTACTACATGAGCTTGGGCCGATAACAGACTTAAAAGGCCCAGTTAGTATAGCACTTGTCGCTTGATGCAGGTGGCCACAATCGGACAATGATCTTTCGCTTGCTAGAATCTTATTGGTCGAGATACGTGGAAATTCATCATATTTGCCACGTGTAATTACCCGCCATAAATTTAAATTGGAAATTTATTTTCTAGAAATACAGAATACCCCAATACTTTCGCAGGGACTAATTTGCCCCCACCGACTTCGTAACGTAATTCACGAATTTAGTGTCTTATTTGTAAAATTAATAAAAAGGGGAAAGATTGTAAATTAATTAGTAATATAAAGGTCATTAGAAAAATAAGAGCTGTTCCTTTTTTTAAACCCTGCGAACCTATTTAACGAGATATCCTCTTCTCGAATTGTCCGAGGGTAAAGAGCTCCGTGGATAAAAGACAGAAGAAGAAGCAGATGATGAGAACAAGTTTGGTAATATCTGTCATTCTTGTCTCGACATTGTTGTTGTTGAATGGAGAAGCGAAAAACGTTGATCCGTACAAGGTACGCTTCTTTTCTTTTCACATTTTCTCGTTCTATCACAGAATTGAGATTCATGTGGTTCTTGTTTCGGATTCAAATTAGGGCAAAGATTCTTGTTTTGATTAGGTTTTTCTCAAGAGTCGTGTTATTGATTATACATTGTGTGACGTTTCAGGTTCTTGGAGTATCTCGCGATGCCAAGCAGCGTGAAATCCAAAAAGCTTTCCATAAGTGGGAACCTTTCTATTCTAGTCACTAGTTTGGAATTCAAATCAACATCTCAAATTTGTTTGTAAACTCATGAAGATTGTTTTTTTTTCTTCTCTGTTTTGTAGGTTATCTCTGAAGTATCACCCGGACAAAAACAAGAATAAGGGTGCTCAGGAGAAGTTTGCTGAGATTAATAATGGTGGGTTTCTATCTTATATCATCTCTTAGTAGTTTCCAAGACTGTTCTTGTTTTTAAACTCTTAAACTGAATGTGTGTTGATATGGCTTTGACAAGTTCAAACCCTTGTTTGTGTGCAACAGCGTATGAGATCTTATCTGATGAAGAGAAGAGGAAAAACTATGATCTTTACGGGGATGAAAAGGGGCAGCCGGGATTTGAGTCTGGCTTTCCTGGAGGTAACCGTGGTGGGCATGGTGGTGGACCAGGTGGATGGCAGAATATAGGCGGTGGGGGCGGTTCCAAATCTTTTTCCTTCTCATTTGGCGGTGGTGGTGGTGGTCCTAGTGCAAGTTCCTTTGGCTTTGGGATGGATGATATCTTCTCCATGTTTTCTGGAGGTAGCTCTAAAGGAAGGGATCAGTTTGGTGGCTTTGGTGGCTCGTCCAAGGCTGAGTCTGGGTCAAAGAGTGGGTCGGCTGCAACTATCAAAACCATAACTTCTCAGGTCTATAAGAAGGAAGTTATGGACCAAGGGATGACTTGGCTTTTCCTGTCTTATCTTCCATCTCAAAGGGGAACCCAGTACCATGAATCTGTCGTAGAGGAAGTTGCTCAGTCATTACAAGGAGCGTTAAAGGTAAAAACATGTACTTGTTAAAGTTTAGTTAATGTTGGTTTGTGAACCAGCTTGATCTTCATGTTTTATGTTTTGTGTTTTGCTTACAGGTTGGGCGAATGAACTGTGAAACAGAATCCTCTCTTTGCAAACAACTTGGCATAGTTCCTCGTAGGGCTCCAAGGTTGTTTGTTTATTCATACACACCAAGTGGCAAAGCTACCTTAGCAGAATACACTGAAGAGCTTGTTGCAAAGAAGGTGAAAAGCTTCTGCCAGGAACATCTACCGAGATTCTCAAAAAGGATTGACCTGGATACCTTCGATGTCTCTGCTGTTAACTCACAAAAGACTCCTAAAGTTATGCTTTTGTCAACAAAGAAAGACACTCCTGTCATCTGGCGTGTTCTTAGTGGCTTGTACAATGGACGCTTTGCCTTCTACAACACAGAGGTATGCTATATCAGTGTCCTTACCATTCTCATTACTATAGCAAATTGGAGCTATAGCATAGGCTTTTCATGATCTTGTAGGTCCATGACACTTCTGAACCGAAGATTCAGAAGTTGGGGGTTGACGCATTTCCAGCAATAGTTGGCTGGTTATCGAATGGGGAGAAGAAAGTCTTGAAAACTGGGATCACTGTGAAGAATCTGAAGTCAGCCGTTCAGGAGATTGGTAAACTGCTAGAAGGGTTTGAGAAGAGGAACAAGAAGGTTGCTTCTAAAACTCAGCCAGGCCAAGCACAAAGCGAGCCCTTAGAAAAGATACATCTTCTCTCCAAAACAAATTTTGATTCTGTTTGTGGTGAGAACCTTCCTGTTTGTATTATTGGTGCCTTCAGATCTTCAGAGGGTAAAGAGAAACTGCATTCAATCTTGTCCAAGGTAAGCAAAATATTTGGCATTGCCTTTTTGGTTAGTTGACTTGGTTGATTAATAATCCTTCTTTGTCTAGGTGTCAGAGAAGTCATTGTCTAGACGACAAGCTTCAGCAACTGGTTCTCAGGACACAGTGTCCTATTCTCTTCTAGACGTGGCAAAACAATCTTTGTTCTTGAGTTCACTTGACAAATCTGAGTTCAAATCATCTGATAAGGTTCTAATAGCTTATAAGGCTCGAAGAGGCAAGTTTGCTACGTTTAAAGGTGACATGACTATGGAAGAAGTTGAGAAATTCGTAGCGGCTGTTCTTAACGGAGACGTACAGTTCACAAAGACAAGACAGAAGCCTCAGGTCAAGTGAAAGTTTTGATTCGTCAAGGGTTAGTTTCAGAGAATGTACATCGTTTTTTTTGGAGAAGAAAAGGTTTCTCTTTTCATGTGTTTCTGTGCTGCAATCTACTTCTTGAGGTTCTTGCATTTGCAGAGGGAGGTTTGTGTATTGTCTTGTGTTACAGAGACTTGAGTGAAAAAGTTATATAGGAATAGATTTACATAAATATAGAACTAAATTAATCTGTAATTATTATAAAATATAAATTCTGAAGTATAATAACATTTTTTGAAAAGTCTGATAACACAAACATACATGGTAATTTTGCCAAAAGAGAACTAAACAACTATAGTTTTGTCCCATAAGAATTTTGTTCTAAATTAGTATCCCCTTAGCACAAATATTGATAAAACTCCAGATTAATTCTTCCTAATTAACTTTTAAATACAATGTAATAATTATTAAAAAGAAAACTAATTAAATTTGGATATTGAACATTTTTATTTCTACTTTCAGATTTGCAAATAGTTTTCCCAATAAATATATTTTCTATATTTGGTATTCAGTAGTGGTCAAAAGAACTTATACCACAAGGCAACGGAAGCGGAAATGTAGATCACTAGACCATTATATAACCCTTCTGGTTTCTTGAGAACCAAGAAACTTCAAAACATTCTCTAATAATAGTGTCTGAAACGGTTTTAATGGACACTATAGTTGGATCACTTGAAACGTGTAAACCGGACAACGGCGACGTCATCAAACCGAACGGTCCCGTTCAATCCGTCGTCAATGACTCCTCCAGTGCAACTCTAGGTCGACACTTAGCTCATCGTCTCGTTGAGATCGGCGTCAATGATGTCTTCTCAGTTCCAGGTGACTTCAATCTCACGTTGCTTGATCACCTCATGGCCGAGCCGGGTCTCAATCTCATTGGCTGTTGCAACGAGCTTAACGCTGGCTACGCGGCAGATGGCTACGCTCGATCACGCGGTGTTGGCGCTTGTGTTGTCACTTTCACCGTTGGTGGACTCAGCGTCATAAACGCTATTGCGGGAGCTTACAGCGAGAATCTGCCGTTGATATGTATCGTTGGTGGTCCGAACTCGAATGACTACGGTACTAACAGGATACTTCATCATACCATTGGCTTGTCTGATTTTAGACAAGAACTTACATGTTTCGAGGCTGTGACTTGCTATCAGGTAAATCCAAAACCAAAACAGAACACTTGCGTGTTAATTAGTGTCTGAAAATCGGTTTAGACGGCAAATTGAAAATAAATAAAACTATTTTTCTAAAACGATTTTTAAGCACTAAAAATCGTGTTAGGCGTCCACTAAAATTCACTAAAATTTTTGAAACTGTGAATTGTTGCAATGTGATTGAAACATCATTTGTTTGCTATGATTGGTTCCTCAGGCTGTGGTGAATAACTTGGAAGACGCACATGAACAGATCGACAAGGCTATATCGATGGCTTTGAGTGAAAGCAAACCTGTGTACATCAGCATCAGCTGCAACTTGGCCGCAACGCCACATCCTACATTCAGAAGCAGCCCCATCCCATTTTCTCTCTCGACAAAGTATAGTTTATAATACTTTCTCATCAACTAATCAAATGTTATTATGTTAAAAAAATGTGTATTTTTGGATCGTTTCAGATCGAGCAACATGATGAGTCTAGAAGCAGCGGTGGAAGCAACCGTGGAGTTTCTCAACAAGGCCGTGAAGCCCGTCTTGGTTGGTGGTCCTAAGATGCGTATGGCTAAAGCTGCTAACGCTTTGGTCGAGCTAGCTGACGCTTCTGGCTACCCTTTAGCCGTGATGCCCTCTGCAAAGGGTATGGTTCCCGAGGACCATCCTCACTTCATTGGAACCTATTGGGGAGCCGTTAGCTCACCGTTTTGCGCAGAGATTGTTGAATCAGCAGACGCGTATCTATTCGTGGGACCAATCTTTAATGACTACGCCTCAGTGGGCTACTCTCTTCTCATCAAGAAGGAGAAAGCAATCATCATACATCCTGATCGTGTCACTGTAGCCAACGGTTCAACCTTCGGTTGTGTCCTAATGAGCGACTTCATGAGTAAGCTAGCGAAACGTGTCAAACGGAACGGGACAGCTTACGAGAACTACCACAGGATCTTTGTCACTCAAGGGAAACCGTTGAAGTCCAAACCCAAAGAGCCGTTAAGAGTCAACACAATGTTCCAACACGTTCAAAAGATGTTGTCTAGTGAAACCGCGGTGATAGCAGAGACAGGTGACTCTTGGTTCAACTGCCAGAAACTAAAGCTGCCTAGAGGATGTGGCTACGAGTTCCAGATGCAGTACGGATCAATCGGGTGGTCAGTAGGAGCTACGTTAGGATACGCTCAAGCTCAACCCGAGAAACGAGTGTTAGCCTTCATTGGAGATGGAAGCTTCCAAGTGACAGCTCAGGAGGTTTCAACAATGATAAGAAACGAGCAGAAGAGCATTATCTTCCTTGTTAACAACGGTGGCTACACCATTGAGGTTGAGATACATGATGGACCTTACAACGTGATTAAAAACTGGAACTACACTGGTTTTGTCGATGCGATACATAACGGTGAAGGTAAATGTTGGACTAGTAAGGTGAGATGCGAAGAGGAGCTAGTAGAGGCTATTAAGGTAGCGACTGAGTCTAAGAAGGATTGTTTATGTTTCATTGAAGTGATTCTTCATAAGGATGATACGAGCAAAGAGTTGCTTGAGTGGGCTTCACGTGTTTCAGCTGCCAATAGTCGTCCCCCTAATCATGACTAGACTACGACACAAGGCCTAATTACATTTCATAATTTGTATCAGGAAATCTATAGGTTATTCAAATTAAGTACTTAGTTATTACTCCCTCCATTTCAAAAATATAGTATATTTTAAAGTTTTTAAACATATTAATAAAAAAAATTGATTAGAAAAGCATTTTTAGTAAATAAAAATTCAATAAACACAGTTATTTTTTGAATTTTACAATATATCATTAATACTAATAAAAATACATTGAAAATTCAAATATATATATTTTGAAACAATTTTTTGAAACAGTGAGAGTATTATTATTTATTGAGATAATGAGAAAATAGACTTTAAAAAGTTTTTGTCCCCAAAATAATATTGAAAGAGAAAAATGACCAAAATAAATTTTATTAAAGGATATAGATATGTATTTATACCATTGGTTTAACTAATCTAAATTTATGGTTTAAAGTTATAGAATGGGGTTTTGAATGTGATGTTTAAAATTTTTAAAAATTAAAAAAATATTATAATTTTCAAAATAAAAAAAATCTATTTTAGTCATTTTTTTCTTAAGGTCTATTTTTGTAACAAAAATTTCAAAAATGTCTATTTGAAAGATTTTTCCTTATTTATTTTTTACCTTAAATCAAACTGATAATAACATCTAGTGACTTCATAGCAAAACAAAATTTTCTGTAACTCTCTTTTTACAAATTTTTTTTTTTTAACTCTTTCTTTTGATTTAACGGTAAAGATGAAAAGTAAAATATATATATATACGCTCTAGATTAAAACCCACCAGACGCGGGAAAAATACCACTTATAACCGGAGACCCACACTTATGTCTGAACCGGCCAAGGTTCAAGTTAAACCCTCTAGGCGAGACAGTGTATTTGGCTTTTCCAGCAAAAGAAAATCCGTGATTCTTCACATCGTCGCGACTTCTGCTTCTCTTCTCTCATCTTCTTCGCGAATCGGATTTTCAGGTAGTTCTTATACGTCTCGGTTTCTTTCTCCGCAACTTGGTAGATTTTTAGGTTAGTACCATCGCTTACAATGTTTGGTTTCTCATTGCTCGCTTCCTCGAATTTGTACCGGTTCGGTTTGGCTTAGGCTTTAAACTTGTTTCAGTTCAGTACAATCCATGAATCAATTAGGGTTTAATTCACCATAGCTTGAGATTATGTTCACAAGATCGGCTCTTGAACTGTCAATGCTATGTTTCTTAGACCGTCTTGTTTGATCAGAAATGGTTTTCTGTCTGATCTATTCTTAGTATTTGGTCTGGATTATTAACAATATGTTTTAAAAGATGTATTTTCCTTTTGGAACGTTGTGGGTTTGTGTTGCAGATGGTTCTACGCCTGTTTCTGAAAATCACATATTAGATAGGTTATCTTAGACATGGGAATCCAAACTCTTATATGGCAAGTGACAAAGACATCATTCACTGGAGGTATTATAGGGCTTACCATTTCAGATAGATTTTGTAGCGTTGTTCCGGTGAGAGGAGACTCCATGTCTCCTACATTCAATCCCCAGCGAGATTCTTATTTAGGTGAGTGTTTATGGGAAGAAATATGCTCGAAAGTAGTCTCTTGCTTCTGGTTAATAGATGTTTTGTTGTTGGTGCAGATGATTATGTTCTCGTAGAAAAATTTTGCCTTAAGGATTACAAGTTTGCGCGTGGTGATGTTGTAGTGTTCAGGTATGTTCGCTCTAGTGATGAGGCACTTTTTAGCAAGAGAAGATACTATAACTATATACTGTATTCAGTAATACTTGTGCCATGTTGGTCTCTTGCTGTTGTCTGTTCTTGGATGCTTATATCACTCACATTGTTATTTAAACTAATTCACTGGAGCCTTGTGAATTTAAGTTTTCTTCTATTCGTAACGATGAATAAATCATGAAATGTGTGCATATTCAATCATTGAACATGCCTCCAAACAGCTGTACCATATAATGTAGCCTAAATATTTGGCCATTAAAGCGTACTCTTTCAAAGCTCAGTTTTTTTTTCTCTGGCTCTTACATGTCTCAACTATGTTTCATGATAATATTTTTCTGACATTGTGTTGTGTATGTTCAAAATAAATATACTGTGAAATACATCAATGAGGCCCTGACAGTGGGAACTGTCATATCTCTGGCAGCTCGCCGACTCATTTCAGGGATAAGTACATAAAGAGGATAGTGGGGATGCCTGGGGAATGGATAAGTAGTTCTGAGGATGTGATCAGAGTACCAGAAGGACATTGTTGGGTAGAAGGAGATAACAAAGCTTCCAGCTTAGACTCAAGAACCTTTGGTCCTGTAAGTCCTCTCTGCTTCCCCTTAACACATATTTTCACAGATTCTGAACGTAGATGATCCATATGATTGCCTATGTGTCTGATGTGGACAAACTTGTTTGTTAGATTCCTTTGGGCTTAATTCAAGGAAGGGTCACTCGTGTCGTGTGGCCTCCTCAAAGACTAAGCAAGATTGGTGGATAAAGCTAGTGGAGAAGGAAAAGGAAGAAAAGGTAAATTTCTTGACCTCCACCATATGAATATTCTCTTCCTCAAGATCCATTATTGAGGAATCTGCTTTGAACTAAAGAATGGTTTTGTCAGAAAGATTGAAAGTTGGTATCTTTCTTTGTTTGGTTCCCGTTTGTTCACATTTTGTAGGATCGGTTTTTATAAATCAAATGGATCTATTCTTCTCCATGTTCCTCAAGAGATTCACATTTTTTGCCCTCTTAACATCTCAGTGATAAAAAAATATTGTTTGGTATTGGACGAGAAACTTTGGGGACTGAAATAAAGGTTTTCTATTTACTTTGGCGCCTGATTTTGATTCTGGTTCGCTGGTTATTTAGCAAAACTTCTGACTTTTGTTTATCTCACTGGTTAAAATTTAGAACCCCATTAATTGAACCTAATCCACCATAAGACAATAAATGCTGTAATAATAAATTAGGAGTGGGATTCATTAATTTAATATCCTTGGGAGAGAAAGGCCATGAGCCTTGCTGCTATTTAAATCAAATATCACTATGGGATATATGCATGACAAATAAGTAATTCGAAACCTCTCCTCCTCCTCCTGCTCTGGCGTTTCTCCTTCTCGGAGGTAAGATCATTTTTCTTCTTCTTCCACTTAGTTTTCTTGTTTTGATCCTCTCGTATGAATTTTCTCGTTGTCTGAGGGAATGGTTCTTCGCTGGAACATTCCTGGAGTTTTTCTCTTTCCTACTTTTCTTTCACTCCAAGTTTCTACTTATGGTCTATTTCATTCTCTTGCTTCCTATCGGATCAGAATCTTCCTTTGCTTTTTTATTTTGCTGCATAATCATCATATAGATATCACCAGCATTGTCAAGATGTGTGACTGAAATTTGAGATTTGTTTGGTGTCTTTTTCTTTTCTCTTTTGTGTTTCAGGTAGAGGTGGATTTGGTTGGAATGGGAAGACTATTTGTGATAGAGCTCGAAGGAGAGATTTATAGCTGCAAGCATTGCCATACACATTTTGCAGTTAGCCATGATCTTATCTCAAAGGTTATATTTCATTTCATCGAATGTTTTTCCTCCATCTTGAATGCTACATTAGTACATTTTGCATATCACTTTACTTACTCAAGAAATGGCTCGGGCTCTTATCCATTGCTAGCCTTTAGACTTGTGTGTTTTTATAACCATATGGGACTTTTTCAGGGACTATGTTTTGTTCTAGAATCTGATTGAACCACACACACACACACATCTTTTGTATTTTTAAGACTGATCAAAATCGACTTGGTCTTTTCATCGACCAACCAAGGATATTGACCCCATTGAGACCAGACGATTGTAACACACATCGCGTATTTTTTGGATTGGTGTGAAACAACTTGGGAACTGATTCCTCAATTCTTATTTTGCTGTCCCGTTGAATTGATGAATACCATTATCAACTCTCTTTTTGGATTTAATAGTGTCAATGTGAGTGCTGGAGAGAAGGAGCAACGCATCTTGATGACTGGTTGGCACACTGTAACTGACGTCTTCTGCGTTACCTGTAGCTCTCTTGTTGGCTGGAAATACGTACAAGACTCTCTCAAACTCAATCTTCTAAACAACTCTCGTTGTGATTCTTTGATGCTAATTCTCATATTCGCCCACAGGAAATCGCATATGAAAAGTCTGAGAAGTACAAGGAAGGAAAATTCATCTTAGAAAGGTTTTCATCTTTCATCATTTGACTTCTTAATATCACTCAAAATCAAAACCACAAACCTATTCCAAAGCTAATGTTGGAAGTGGTGTGTAACCAATGTGAGCAGGTTTAAAGTGGTTGGACCTGATGGAGGCGGATATGACATGAACGAGGACGAGCATATGATTGAAAGCGACGAAGAATAAAAATTGGATTCTCTCTTCTTTTACCATTCCACATTTTTTTCGGGTAAGCATATGAAAGAAACCCAACATTTATAAAATAAATATAGTTTCTTTCTATAAGTTTTAAAATAGATATCAAAATTGTTTTTTTTTTTAAATTTGGTTTGTGCTATTAAAATCCAATCATTCATTGCACAACGTGTCAGGTGGGCTCTTAGATTCTCCGCGTTTTGAAACTGATGCTTCGAACTCTGTTTCAAACTTTCAAAACCGTACTCAATTAAAAAGAGAGATGGTACAGCTAAAGCTTGTCTGGTTTTAAGTTAGAATCTAAAGATAAAACTAATAATTAAAAAAAAAAAAACTCAACGAGAAGAACATCTTGCCCACCTTCTTCCTCTAATCAAAATTTACTATAAAGAACGTTGAGGGTTCTTATCCTCTGTTCTTTAATGGCTCCTATGATTCTCATTGGTGGCTGTTCTAGTTCTCGAGGGCCTCCTTAGTGTAATCTCCTCAGATCTGATTGGTCCTTTTGTTTTGGAGCTTTTTTTCTTTGTTGTGCAAGTTCATACACGAGAACCAGAAAGCTTCAGTTTCAGGTTTCAAAAATGTTGACCAACGACAGAGACGAAGAACTCTCAATGTTCCTTGAGATGCGTCGACGTGAGAAAGAACACAGAGGAGAATCTCTCTTAACAGGTTCGTCGTATATATATATATGTAAAACGTATATACTCATTTGTATATGTGTGTGCCTTGGCAATGGTGTTTGAATTTTGTTCTGCCTCTTTTAGGATCTGATAATGTTAGTATCAACGGAGCGTTGACGACTGCTATGTCTGCAGCGTTCTCTGGTGTCTCTGAAACGGTGCCGTCTCAACGTTATCCTCTCCGGAGAACAGCCGCTGAGAACTTCTTGTACTCAGAGAATGAGAAATCCGATTACGACTGGTAACGTTTCCACTTTATAATATCGACCTTTAGTATAAAAGTTTAAAGATTTTGCAATATGCAGAGATTCTTGTTTTACCATCATTTGAGCTTTAATGGTAGAGTGTAAACGAATGTTTGGTTTTGATGAATCACTGGTCTGATAATCTATCATCTTTGTTGTTGTTTTGTCTCTTGTACAGGCTGCTTACACCTCCGGGCACGCCGCAGTTTGAGAAAGAGTCACATAGGAGCGTAATGAATCAGCTTGATGCTCCCAATTCTCGCCCCACGGTTCTTAAATCTCGGGTATGAAACTGATTAATGTTCTTTAAAATGTCTCTGGCTCAAGTTGACGTTTGTCTTTGTAGTTACAAGCATTGATTAAACTCTTGTTTGGTTCTGCAGCTAGGGAACTGTGTTGAGGAAATGATCTCAGGGACCTCTGGTCCGAGCTCTGTAGCTGGACTCAGAAGACCATCTTCATCAGGTAGCTCAAGGTCGACGAGTAGACCTTCCACACCAACCAGAAAGTCAACGAGTAGACCTTCTACACCAACCAGAAGGTCTACAACTACAACCACCTCCACAACAAGGCCTGTGACCACCAGAGCTTCAACCTCTAGATCCTCAACTCCCACCTCACGTGCGACCTTAACTGCCGCCCGTGCTACTACCTCTACAGCAGCTCCACGCACCACAATATCGACCGGTCCAGCTAGATCAGCTACTCCAACTCGGTCTAAGACCAAGCCGTCTTCTGCACCTTCTAAAAATTTTTATCAAGGCCTTCAACCCCGACAGGTCCATCAATAGTTTCGAGTAAAGCTCCCTCTCGAGGGACCTCTCCAACTCGAACTGTGAAGTCGTCAAAGCCGTCGAAACAGCCGGAGATGGCTGGTTTCTCTTTAGATGCCCCACCTAATTTAAGGACCACTTTACCAAACAGGCCAGTCTCAGCTTCAAGAGGCAGACCTGGAGTAGCCTCAGCACCAGGCTCAAGATCGTCCTCTATAGAACGCAGCAGTGGCCCAACCAGTGGTGGCGTTGGACATGCAAGAAGGCAATCTTGCTCCCCGTCCAGACGTCAGGCGCCTATTGGGAACCCCAACGGAAGCCTCCCGGGTGCCCGTGGACGAGGAAAGGCTAACAAAGGTGGGGGTAGCTGCGATAGCTTTAGCCCGGTTGCTATGGGAAATAAAATGGTCGAGAGAGTGGTGAGCATGAGGAAACTAGGTCCACCAAGGCTAACAGAGAACGGTGGTCGAGGAACCGTGAAATCTAACTCAGCTTTTAACAGCCTTGGGTATGGAAGAAACCTCTCCAAGAGCTCAATCGATATGGCTATAAGACATATGGTAAGATCACGCTTTACAATATTCGTTTTAGTCCTTTATACTAGCACCGGGCTTATGTCAAGTTATGAGTGTAATAACGTCGTTAACTGTCGGTTTTCTATGTGCGTAGGATATTAGACGAGGCATGACAGGAAATCTCCGACCGCTGGTGACGAAAGTTCCGGCATCATCAATGTATAGCGTGAGAAGCGGGTCGACTAGTGTCACGAACTCTCCGGTTGCTACGAGCAGCACCATCAGCTCATCAGAACTGAGTCATGTGGATAACATTAACATTTTGTGCTTAGATGGGAATGATGCTGAAAACGATGATCTTCTCAGTGAGAGAAGCTATTCTTCCCCACGAAACCAGTTCCCCAAGTTCACATCCTGACCTATAGTTACTACATATCTTATGATTCTTGTTTTGTTACCATACTTCAATAACGTGTTTCTAGAGACACTGAACGTATCGAAACAACTCTTGATCATGTTTATGTCTCCATGGAATTTTAATGAGTGTCCACTGACCACTAACTGTGATCGTGTTTAAGCCTGGTTCTTCTTTTTTCAATGGTAGATTTCTAGTTTCTACGGCTTTAGACAAAAGGCCCTTACATCCATCTTAACAGCCACTTAAGCCTAGTTTTTTTTACCCCAGACGAGATACCTACCTAAATCCGAATCGAAAAAACTGAAATTGGATCTGAATGGTTATATAAAAATATCTGAATGGGACTTATGAACTTAGTACTTTGAAGTTTGGGTATAACCCAAACTGAACCGAAATCGAAATAAGATCCAAAGATATCTGAAATTAGTTAAATATATTAATGTTTTTATATATTTTAAGGTAATTTAGATATTTTATAGTATTTAAAAGATTTTTGTAATTTGTTTCATTTGTTATTTTCAATACACTTTAGTTAATTTAGATAATTTAACTAATTTTAAATTAGATTTGTGAATAATTTATATATTTTGAAAAGATATTGTCAACGTTTCAAGTTAAAAACATATATTTTTGAACGATTTCAGACATTGGTTACAAGCCGATCCGAACTGAATCCGGAAGAAACCGAACCGTACCCGATCCGATAATTAGTAAAACTCGAACGAGATTTATGAGCATAGTATCGAAAATCCGAATTAATAGAACCAAAACCGACGGGACCCCGAACAACTAGGCCTACAGTCACTTTTGAATAAGTCTATCTCTCTCTAAATCTATACACTGGAGGATTCTATATATAAAGACCAGCTTGCGGCAGATTACATTTGAAATTCATAAGACAGTCCATGAATTCAACATAACACCGAATAACTAAATAAGCCAAAAAGGTCAAAAGTTGTTTAACATTAACCTAAATTATTTTGCTTTTTAAATCAAACAAAGTTCTCCATGTAAAATCACCCACAAGGTCAAAAAGTTAATCGTTTTCTACACCCATAATGTTGTTTAAAGCTTAGACATGTAAATGAGTTATTGCTAGTGGTAAATAAAGGGAACATCTCCATAACTTGTCGCGTTTGGTTTGTATGAGAAGACAAGAAGAACAAGTCATTGTGATTCGTGAGGATAGGGCGTCGTCACGTTTAGCGAACAAGAAAACCAGACCTTACTTGACCAGCACGTAGTTACGTGTCATAACATCACCAAAATCGTGTGAATATTAATAATTTTATTACGATTACTTTTAATAATAAATATAGTAGAATGAATCAAGATTGGTCAATTTGTTTTTATTTTATTTTCTGTCTTTATCAACAAGGTGGACTTTTTTTTTGCAATTGTGTTTGTGCACACGCCACTTCCATTTCCATCTACGGGTTCTAGTTTTTGGGTTTTAAAATAAATAAATATATATATATATATATATATATATATATATATTAATATTCAAAAACCTTACAAGAAATACAACTGTCTAGATATTTTAGATTACATTTTTCGTAAAATTACCATAATTAAATAATAATATTAATATATAGATATATTAATATATATGAGAAATATTTTAATATAGATCTAAATAGGTTTTTGTGTACAATATAGCGTTCAAAAAGAAAAATGATCAAAATAAACTTATTAAAGAATATAAATATACATTTATACCTCTTAGTTTAACTAATCTAGATTTGATTTTAGAGTTATGAGGTAAGTTTTAGAGGTGAAATCTATTTTTTTTTAAATATTAAATTGTTTATAATAAAAAATTTCTTTTAATTATTTTTCATTGAATGCTAATTTTATAATAAAACTTAAAAAGATGCTATTTAAAAAAAATTCCTGTCCTATATATATATATATTATTTTTCTGTCCTATATGTATTTTGAGAAGCTCACAGCAACCTTTCAATAAGGATGTTCTAAGAAATACTGGCGCGTTTTGGGAATGATGATGTCATGTGCAATCTTAAAATAATCTATTTCAGACTGACAAGGCAATAAAAGGAAAAACGTAATGTGAAAACGAAAATTGTTTCTCTTGAATTATTTCCATGAGTGATTTTATTTTCATCGTAACGATGATGTCAAGTAAAGGGTAGTTTAATGACGTTTTATTTTTGTTTTTTCCAAAACATAAAATGTTGACAAACTTTTTGAGGTTTTCTGAAAAGAAATGCACGTGGTCGAGTCTGAACGGCGACAATAATAACAACGTCGAAGTTAATGTGCCGTGTAGGTTGGTACTCAACCATTAACTTCTTATCACCTAATTTTAAGCAATAAAAAAAAACTTATCACTTAATCAACTCTTATGTTAACAATTGTTATTTTAAAGAAAAAAATCCATAAATGATACTAACTAAATTTAGTTAAATTTTCTAATATTCAATTTTTATCATGTTTAATACTCCAACTAATTAATATACAAACATTTATAATTGTGCTCATTTAATACCCATTTTTTAATTAAAATACTAATAAATTTCCATCAAATTTTTTTAAAAAAATCTTTAAAATTTACAAAACAAAATCTTAGAAATTCTAATTTTATTTTATTTTTGAAACATAAAAGAAACTAAATTTTTTATAATCTTTAATTTTATTATAATTTTTTTCAATTTATAAATACTAAATTTAGTTTATTTTTTGAAATAGAATTTTGTTCCTTCAAAATTAAAATTTTAAAATTTTATTCCTAACATTTTTACCTTTTTTCCTAAACCTTAAAATAAAAATTTAAAAATTTTAATATTTTTTGTTAGATTTTAAATATTTTTAAAATTTTGTTAAAAACTTATTAAAATTTTAATTACAATAAACATAGTTTAGGTATTAAAAAGGGCATAGTACTAAAGTTTTATGTATTAAAAACTGAAATTAATAAAATTTAGTTGAAATATTTTTATGAAATTTTTCTTTAATATAATACTTCTTCTGTTTTGATATTAAGGATCATTATAGAGTAAAATTTTGTTATGAATTAAAAATTATTTTATGAATTCAATTAAATATATTTTATGATTTCAATAAAATATAGTATATCACTACTCCTTATCTAAAATGAGAAAAGTAAAAATAATAGAACTTTAGTAAATAGCAACAAAACTAAAATATTGACCTATTTTAAATTGACGTGAAAAAAAAAATACTAGGATGACATCTAATTTGAAATGAAGAGAACAGTAATTACAGTGTCTATCAGTCTATGTAGAGACAGAACGATCCACTCAAAAGTTAAGCATTTTTCTTACCCACTCCTACTTTTAAGCATATTATACTTTTAGAAAGAAAATTTGCTAAATGACATAGCTCCTGATGTTAATTAATTAATTAGTTAAATGAAATTTTACTAAAAATTGCAAATAACAAACTGCAAACTCTTAAGGATTAATTCACTGATTGTACTTTAAAAGTTGTTTTCATTTATTTTTTTACCTAACACATTAAATAATAATTTAAAGTTTCAAGATAATAATTAGCACATATATATACGGTCAAATGAAGTTTATATGATGATAACTTGGATGGACATATGGTCAAATGAAAGTTTACAACAAAAAAAACTTGGATGGTCGTATAATACGATATGGAACCATTTTTTTACTTATTTTATTAAATTAAATTTTGATAGTACGATTTTTTGATGTAAAAAAAAGTAAGATTGTTTTGAAAACAATTCTATCTCACCATGTCTAACTTATTATAAAAAATAATACAATGCACCACCATCTAAAATAAGTTTCTCATCCCTATTTATAAACAAGGTTTTAATCATTTTACTTATATTAACAATATAACTCATTGTTTTTTTTTTTTGAAACTAATATAGCTCACTGTTATTGTCTTTCATTATCATATTTACTCCAATCAATAATACTTTTATAGTCTCGTCGTCGTGTACCTCTCGCTTTCGAGAGTTTTTTTTTTGTTGTTATTTTCTTTCATCATTAATCAGCACACAGCAGCCGGACAAAAACACTGTTCATAGACCTATCTGGTGTTTGGTTTGGTTTTAATGACTTTATAATTTATTGACATCCTCACGAAAAAGTTGACAAAAAAAAGCAAAACTCATGATATCTCTTTGATTAAACTCTTTGGTCTTCTTCGTGTGCTATATTGCTTTTCCCCACTAAGCAAACTTTTTTTTCAAACAAACCTATCTTCTTCTTCTTCTCCAAGATTTAGTTTCTAGGAGACAGGTCAAACTTGAGGTTCTTGTAGGATTGTCTACTAAAACAGTTTCTTGATTTGAGTTCTTGATTCGAGCTTCCTCTGTTCTTCAAGTGATTCTTGTTGTATATCTTCTCTGTGGTGGGGTTTGTGATGCACTTTAATTGCTTTGGACTTCTTGATATGTGCAAAGGAAATGATCATCTTGGACAAAAAGAAGCTGAAGGTATATATATATATACAAATGTTCTCAACATGATTTTAGGGTTTTTTTTTAATTTTCATCTCAATTTTGTTTCTTGGTTTTGACTTATTCATGTACAAGTGGTTGACCAAATCGATTTACTCAGTTTTTTCTTTAAATGATTCAGAGATTTGCACCGATAATGTGAGAGTCTTTTCATACAACTCATTAAGATCAGCCACAGATAAGTTCCATCCATCTACTAGAATTGGAGGTGGTGGCTTTGGAGTTGTCTACAAGGTGAGAAACAATCTTTAATCTCAATGTTATGTTTGTTTTGATGTTTCTTTGGTGAATCTTTGCAAGGGAGTATTGAGAGATGGGACACAAGTAGCTGTGAAATCACTTTCAGCAGAATCCAAACAAGGCACACGAGAGTTCTTAACCGAGATCAACTTGATATCCACCATTCATCATCCTAATCTTGTTAAACTCATTGGCTGCTGCATTGAAGGGAACAACAGGATTATTGTCTATGAGTACCTTGAGAACAATAGTCTTGCTAGTGTTTTGCTTGGTAACGTTTTGTTTTTGTTTTTTGATTCTTCTCTACCATTGTCCCCACTCTGTCTCCTTTTCTCTGATGTTGTTTGTTTTTAGGTTCGAGGAGTAAATATGTTCCTCTTGATTGGTCCAAACGTGCTGCCATTTGCGTTGGGACAGCTTCTGGTTTAGCTTTTCTTCACGAGGAAGTTGAACCTCAGGTTGTTCACCGTGACATCAAGGCTAGTAACATCTTGTTAGACAGAAACTTTTGTCCAAAGATTGGAGATTTTGGGTTGGCAAAGCTTTTTCCAGACAATGTAACTCATGTCAGTACACGTGTCGCTGGAACAGTGTAAGAAAACGTTCTCTTTAAACGTAATAGTTTCCATCTAAAAAGATAGTTTCAGCTGATGAAACTGAGATTACAGGGGATACTTGGCACCAGAATACGCACTTCTAGGTCAGTTAACAAAAAAAGCAGACGTTTACAGCTTTGGGATACTTGTGCTTGAAGTCATTAGTGGTGGTAGTAGCAGCAGAGCCGCCTTTACAGACGAGTTCTTGGTTCTTGTCGAATGGGTAAAGCTATAAACTCTAATAACTTGAAAGGACTTGGCCATTGTGTCTGAGGTCCCGGTTTAAGTGAACGTTAGGACGATACTAATTTTACATACTGTAGTTTCGGGTCTGAAGGGCTTTAAGTTAATCTGTTGTTTGGCAGGTGTGGAAGTTGAGAGAAGAAGGGAGGCTACTAGAGTGCGTTGATCCGGATCTAACCGAGTTTCCACAAGAGGAAGTGATAAGATTTATTAAGGTGGCTCTCTTCTGCACTCAAGCCGCAGCACAGAAGAGACCAAACATGAAGCAAGTGGTGGAGATGCTTAGCAGGAAAGAGATTAACCTCAACGAGGCTGCATTAACGGAGCCTGGTGTCTATAGAGGTGTCAACAAGGGGCGTAACCACCGTGGCATTGGTCTTAGAGGTGGCAGCTCACAGGAGAGCTCATCAACACAACGTTACAAGGGGAAAAGTTCAGCGGCTCCTCAAGGTTCCTCGTCGGCTTCTGTTATTACATTTCAGAGCATTACAGAGATTGTTCCTAGATGATGATTCTTTCTGTTGATAGAGCAGATTTTATATTCTTGAGTATATTGATTAGCTTCTGATGTATTAGTATCTTCATATACATATAGCCATCTTTAAATGCCAAGAAAAATAGATATTTTTACTTCAATAATATAATGATGACTTTGTTGCTTGGATTGCAAAAAAAGAAGAAGAAGCATAAGCTTAGGGCCTAGTCCTACGGATCACTACAAAGTTTGTAGAGAGAGTACAATGATGGATGAATCAATCCACAACATGACATGGTGATCTTATCACAACATAGCCAGTATAGCAATGAACAGAATAACGACTAATAGTTTTGGTTTGCTTTTACTCAACTGGTTCACCTTATAATAGATTGACAAGAGTTTAGAATTTAAAAAAATATTATTGACTCTCATGTAAATATCTTAAAATATGATTAGACTTATAAAAATTGAATAATTTACTTTCCTAAACTAATATATGAAACTAGTATTCTGAAATAATAATGTATATCAAATATTTTTATTTTTATTTCTTTATTTATAATATATTTATATTAACCGTCGAATGTAAGTCGATCTTAGATCTTCTAATACCTTAGTCTCCTCCAATAACCGGCCTAACCGCAAATCCTGATTTAAAGACTAACTGAAGCCAATTGATTGAGATCATAACTCAATGCCTTGCAAAATCTTGATCCTTTCAAGAATCATCTTCACCAAAAGAATCATAACCAGTGTCTTCACTTGATGAGCCACCACAAGAGATGATGTAACTGTGATGCTTAGATAGTAAGAAAATAAGTGTTTTAGTCCAGAAGCTTATACGTATCAATAGTTTAGGATAAAACACCATAGATGCCCCCATGGGGGACCAATGGCCAAAGGCCAGTTGTGTTTATATTATAATTAGCATGAATCATGATTTTCAAACATTCTCTTGAATCTAAATGATTGAAATTTTATTAATATACATATCAACCATGAACCATGTCAATAATGAGATACGTATATTATACGTCAAACAAAATAAGTATAATACTAGCTAGGAACAGTTTGTATGTACCTAATTATGCTTTCAAATGTTAAAAGTCAAAGATGATTACCATATCTTAACAGTGAGAGACGTTGTGTGGATGAAAGGTGTAGGTGGACTTATTCAAACCTTTATTTTCTTGCCTTTGATTTCCAAATCATTTACTTTTTTCCTAGAATAATCAAATATTGAAGGATGGATTAGACAAATTATTTCTTGAAATAAAAAATTAGACTAAAAACTATTGAGAAATCAAACAATTTGGTCCAATAGAAAAGTGCCTCACATATCTAGAACCTAAGGGGCCTTCTTAGTTAGAGGCTTAATGCAACGAAATTGTTAATTCAACTACCAAGAAATCATTGGTTCAATTGAAAAAAATTTTGTACATTGTGTTAAAAGTATCTAATTTAAGTGATTATTAGGACGAAACTAATATTACAAGATGTAGTTTTATAATTCAAAAAAAATTGTTAATTCACACAAATGTATAAACGTTTATCAACTGAGTTTACACTTTTAATTAATAGTATTAAGATTCCACCAGAGACGTCCTAATAAAGTAAACAACCATTATTAACTAGATATAATATTAAGACCATATCAAAAGTATGATTAACAATTGCTTTGTCCTCATAACAACAACTTGAAGTATAAAGAAACGATTAGAGACTCAAATTAACGAATAATGTAGTTATCTATGTTCATTAAGTTAATAAATCCGAAACTAAACAATATAACAATATGAAAACCAGACCGAACCTTAGGTCTAATGCTTACAAAATTCAAAAAACTAAAACCAAATTCAAATAGAAACTAAAATCTTTATAAGCACGTTACATATTTTTTTTGGATAATTAGTTAAATTGAAGCTTATTCATATACCTAAACCAAACTAGATATAATCAAATAATGAAAAGTCGTAAAAAAGATTGAACCATTTTTTAAAAATACGGAGAAATCATGGTCGTATAATTAAACATATGATCCCCATTAATTTAATAATCACATAAACGAAAAGTAATCAATAATAACATATACTGAAGTCTACGTTCTCTGGCGGCTTTAAAGAACTTTTCAAAACTCGACAGCTTCAACCACAAGCAAAAAAAAACAAAGAACACAAACAAAACTGTAAGAAAACAACAAACAAAAACTGTGTTCTTCTCCTACCTTCATTTCCCAACAAGAACATGGATAGCGTAATCGCCAAGAAAGTCACGGCGATGTTTAATCACCGGCGTTTAAACCGCTCTCGATCATCACTGTTCACAGCGTTTGCTGCTTCAGTCATATCTCTGATCGTTGTCACGATCTTCATCGTCTCTCATGTACTGGTTAGAGATTTCTCCGAGGTTGTGACAATAGAGATCAAGACAGTTGTTCCTTACTTACCTCTAAGATCAGAGAAAGAGCTAAGTAACTACACGATCACAGTCATGGAGAGTAACAATCTTCACGTTCTCGACGTTTTTGGAGGCAGAGACGTGTCTGAGAAGTTCCAAAAGAGAGTAACAGAGTTTCTGAGAGATGATTGTGAAGTCAACTTCATGATGACGTGGATCTCTCCTGCGGTTATGTTCGGTAAGAGAGAGGTTTTGTCGGTAGAAAGCGTGTTTAAGTCACACCCTCGAGGTTGCTTGATCATTTTATCGTCTACAATGGATTCTCCTCTAGGGTTTAGAATCTTGAAACCGTTTCTTGATCGTGGTTACAGAGTTACAGCTATAACTCCTGACTTGCCTTATCTGCTCAAGAACACGGCAGGAGAATCATGGCTTGAGGAGATTCAGACAGGAACAAGAGATCCTGGAAAGATCTCTTTAGCTCAGAACCTCTCAAACCTCATGAGACTCGCGTACTTGTTCAAATACGGAGGTGTTTATCTAGACACTGACATGATTGTTCTAAAGAGTTTCAAACACTTAAGGAACGTGATCGGTGCGCAGACTCTTGAACCCGTTTCAAGAAACTGGACGAGGCTAAACAATGCGGTTTTGATCTTCGACAAGAACCATCCTCTCTTGCTCAAATGCATTCAAGAGTTCGCGTTGACTTTCAACGGGAACGTTTGGGGTCATAACGGACCGTACCTTGTCTCTAGAGTGGCTCGGTCCGTGGAAGGAACCGAGGGTTATAACTTCACTATCATGACACCTTCTGCGTTTTATTCGGTTAATTGGGTTGAGATTGAGAAGCTTTTCAAGGTTCCAAGAACAGAGAAGGACTTGAAGAGAGTCAAAGTTAAGGTTCTTGAGATGGAGAGGAGAAGCTATGGGTTGCATCTGTGGAATAAGTTTAGTAGCAAGTTTGAAATTGAACAAGGTAGTGCCATGGATAAAATTGTTTCTGATCATTGTGTCATCTGTGACAAAGTCCATGTATCATAATACTTTGTTTCATTTTGTAAGTTCGTTACATTGTAGAATAGTTAACTGTAAATCTTTGGGCTGATAAATAATCCAATAATGATTGGGCCAGACCCATTTATAGCGGGGAAGAATAGTGATCGCCTACATGAAAAGGTTTTGTTACATGGGAGAATACCTGAATAGGATGAAGAGCAACATCAAGATTCAAACTCCACTGTTGTAAAAAGCAGAGACCTCTTATGTTGTAAATGGATCCAATAAAAAAAATTGTCATCGTAAAGTTTGGGTTCTAAATGATATTACAAGTTTACAACAATTGAATCCCATTTTAAAAAACATATAAAAAAAAGACTCTAGTTGTTGTCTACCGAGAAAAATATTTTAGGTTTTATTTGAACAAAATGTTAAGAATACTACAATTTAAATACTACTTTTCAAAAATATATTAACATCTAGGTTTATACTTTAGTGATTATTGTTTGTGATTTAGTGTTAAAAGGATGAGATTGAGTTTCTAAATGTTTTATAAATATTTTGAAAAATTAGTTCAGTTTATTTTCATCATAAATTTACGGTATTTTTAAAAATAATCATTTATTAATAGTAAATTGAAAAAGTGCTATCAAACTTGCGATAAAACTGAAATTTCTCTTTTTATTTGAGTGGGAAAATCAAATTCAAAAACAATAAGGTGAGCCGAGAGTAGCCCATGTGGTAGAAGAAATTATTACCTTCGTTCTTAATCATTTCATCGTATGTACTGATCTCTCCATGATTCAAACATTAAGCACAATAATTTTTAGATATAAAGAAAACAATATTATGTCAGCATTATGGCTATATGTATATCTTTTAGACATGTATAGATAGCTAAGATTCAACTACTCCTTTGTCTTTCTCAACCTACTCAACCTAATGCTCTCATTACTCATGAAATGTCTTACCTTTTTAAACAAGACAGAGAATCTTTCTTTATGTCTTTTGCTTTCTTGCTAACGTTATAAAACCTTTTGTTGTTGCAACTTCTGGTATTGCATTCCACTTCTCACACAAGTTCTTTGTCTTGAGAGGAGAGCAGCACATTTTTTAAAGGTGTGTGACCTTTTCCCTTGGATTCTTTAGATACAATCAATATCTTTTGTTCTTGTTAGGTCAATTTTTCTGGACCTACATTTTCCAAAATGCTAAAAAGTATGTTATGATGAAAATAAATTGTGTGTGTTTTTCTTTTGTTGAATCATCATCCTTCTTTTAAGAAATTTCTTGGAATTTTCTTCTTGTTTTTCTTTGTTTAACAAGAATTATTATAAAAAGGGGTCAATAAAGAAGAAAGACAAGTGGGGAATTCCCATGAGCTTTCTTGTCTTTGGTCCTTTGGTGTCCACCCCTCTTTTTAATTTTCAAACCTTGCTTCCCTCTTTTTTCCTTTGTCATTAAAATTTAAGAAATTAATGGTTTAATACAATAGAAATATACAATGAATATTTATTCCAATAGAAATAAAAACTTTGATCTATGATTTGCAATGATATTTTTCTTTTTGGTTATAAGGTTTGCAAGATGAATATTGAAAATATGATCAAGAATTATTGTCTTTCTAGTCAAAACTCATAACTTTTTTTGTGAATTGTAAAGAAATAAATAAATAAAACGCACCTATACAATGCTCAACTCTTTTAAGATTACAACAACAGAAAAGAGAGGAGAGTTTTATTGAACCGATCCAAATCCAAACCGGGTCAAATCAAGAAGACCAAGATGGGACAGAGTTTGATCTGGTCAGAGAAAAAGAAGAGTTCAAGAACTTAATGCAATCTTCAATAGCTTCTGCTCGGTGAGACTCCGACTCAGCTAGAGACTTTGACCTTTTCATAGAAATAGACGATGATGAAGAAGCAGACGAGGAAGACAGTAATAAAGATGAAGAAGTTTTGTCGGTCGTGTTCCTCCTCAAGGACATAGAACGCAGTGTTCTAGCGAAGCTAGCTCCTATACGTCGCATCAGCTTCCTAGCAGCAGGCGAGCTCCTTAGACCGCAACTGAGAAACTCGATGAGTACCACCTTTCTCCGGTCGTGGTGTTTTGGGAATATAGGTTCCTCTGTGGCTTCTAGGTTTGGACAGAAACTTACCCGCTTGCATGCTCTTCGTGACATTTTTTTCGTCTGAAACTATGTAGACACGAGAGAGAGAGAGAGAGACCCAAATAGTTAAAAGAAAAGCTAATGGGAGACTTTGGAGACCATTTATAGGAGAGTTGTGTAATAAATAACAAAAGACTTTGGGTGTGAAAATGTTAAGAGATAAAATAGAGGGGTCAGTTCAACAACCACACTCAAAATTGAAACTTGTTACTCAACTTTTTATTTGACAACTTCTTTTGCAACTCTTTTCTTTTTCAATCTTATAGTTATAACCCATATTTAGAAAAAAAAATATTTTTAAAAAATACATATTTCACATTTTTAATACATATAATAATAGTAAATTGTGAACTTCGAAAATATTAATTGTATTTATTAAATTTTTATTGGTTAAAAGTTATAGGAAATAACTAATCATAAAAAATAATATATTTATTAACATATTTTTTAATATGTGTAAAAACTCTAAAATATATATTATTTTATAAAAAAGAAAATATATAATTATATTAATATATCGTCTACAAAAAGCTTTCCTATTTATAAGAAGTACTACTACTACATGTGTATTATTATACATAAATTGTTATATTTAGCAAGAAAAAAATTGTTATACGTTTTCCACGAAATTCAACTGGTTTGAACGGTTCAAACTTTGAACTATCAAATTCAGAAAAAAAAATAGTAAATGCAACCGCGTCAGAGGATATTTGCAACGAGTATATTTGTTTTTAATAATCTTTGTTGGACTATAAAGGCACGAGTTCACATTATTTAGTACATTAATCAAGCAACTTAATGGTCCACGGTACATGAAGTTATCGAAAACGAACATTATTAGTAGAGTATTATTTATTCAACATGTCCTTACATATGTTCACATCAGACTTTCGAAAGAAGTAAATAAAATGTATGAAGCAACCCATAAAAATGTATGGAGCGTACGCATAAGAATGTCGTCTCTGTTTCCTTAGTTTCAGGTTTGAACTTGAATCATTTTCAAAATCACTATTAAAAGAAGACTTAAGTTTATTAATCATAAGCTTAATTAGTTCTTGTTGTTCTACTACATCCCTTTACAGTCACAAATGTTCTTCTCCTGGTACAAGATAAAAGGACCCACTTTGTCTTCTTCTTCTTCTCACTTAAATGGTTATTGCAACATGCTAACATGGGAATGTTAACTGAATAAAAGAGAGTTATTGTTCAGTCATCTCGTGATACAGATCAAATGTCTAGAAACACACAACATTCACATGTGTCATCAGCTGCTACTTGCTTGACTTCTATGTCGCTTAACTGAGGAAGAGAAGCACAGTGAACTAACCTAATGTGAAATTAACCTCAACATGGGCCCAGAGCCGTGTCCCCATAGTAAAAAAATGAAACTTTCGCTTAGGACAACAATTTTTAAGAAAATTAATAGGGAATCTTTCATTAATTTCTTATATGACATCATGGCATTTTTCATTAGTTATTATTTTGATTAAAACATATATTATTAATTATTTTAATATTTTATGGTTTATAATTTTTATAGTAATTTGGATAAGTTTAATACGGGCTAGACGAAGAGAATCAGAATTTTGTTTGTTATGGTTATAATGGTCTTATGGTTACTTAATGACATTTTAGTAGTGTCTATAGTAAAAAAATACATAAAATAAATATAAAATTTGGTAATATTATGAAAATAAGATGAAGTAAAAAATTAAGTAATATTGGTTATTTTATAAAAACGATTCAAAAACCTTTGAAAATCTGGTTATCATTTTTATAGAAAAGAAAAAAAATTATATTTAAACCTTAGAAGGAATGTTTAGTTTGTAAACATTATTTTTTTGCTATATAAAATATATAATATTTTGTTATTGTTATTTAAAAGGTCGAAACATTTATTTTCAACCGGTTCTGCAAACAAGAGGAAAACATATACTCCTACTATAAATACATACAAAATGTTAGTAGAAGTTAGTTCTCTTCTGACCTTCTAATTGATTCCTCCCTAATCACTGGATTACTAGTAATCATCTGGAGAGTAACCGGTTTAGTATAACCGTCTAAACATAAAAAACCGTTAAATCAGACCAAGTAGTTAACATCAAACCGTTAAATCAGACCAAGCACTCAACTATAATAAGCCGTTAGAACAGGGTCTTTTGTATAAATAATCTAAAACTCCAAACTGGTTTTGGATAATGAGTAAACTAATGAGAGGTGGTTACTCTGATTCGTAACTTGCCTTCTTCTTCTTCTTCTTCTTCTTCTTCTTCAAGAAGATGATGAACACACTTCAATCTTTTCGGACAGCTTTAACACCAAATGTTCTGTCCAAATCCTCAAGACATTCCATTTCCAGAACTCAATTCATCTGTCTCTCTAAATCCACCGGAGATGGAACTTCAGAGTCTGACCCCGACCCTTCAAAACCAGAAGGAGATACACGGAGACAAGAACTCTTAGCCAGGATCGCCATGCTTCAGACATCGAAGGTCCGTTTAACTGATTTCTTAGACGAACGGTCAGATTATCTCACCAAGTTTGCTGAAGAAGCCAACGCTGAGTTTGACAAGGTTGGTGAAGACGCCATGAAAGACCTCGACGAAGCTAGCTCAAGGGTATTGTTTCTATGTCTTGTCTTCATTCAAATGAATTGTCTTTTCTTTATATATCAAGTAAAGTCTTAACCTTTGGTGATTAAAGATATTAGAGAACATTGAGAGCAAGATGCAAGCATTTGAGGAATCTGCGGGGTTGAACAGGTTGGAGATAGAGGAGAACGATAACAAGTTAGCTGAGTTTGAGGAGAAGATTGTGGAAGACAGGAATGAAGGATTGTTCTTCAAGAGCTTACGTGATAAAAAGCCTGTGGATGTAGTGAAAGCTAAAGAGGAAACAGAGAGAATACAAGAGGTTACCAAAGAAAGTGCAGGATCAAAGTCAAGAAGGAACATTTACCTCGGTTTGATTGGGATTGTGGTTTTAGCAATTGCTGATTCGTTTGTTTCTTCACCGGATTGGAGAAAAGTTGCGGTTCTTGGAGCTATACTTGTCCCACTGCTTACTCAGTTCGTCTACGAGCAGACATTGTTATCAGAAGAAGCAGATAAGAAGGAATGAATAGGACTCTGTATCAGTCGAAATAGATCAGTATGACTTGATAACATAGACCTTTAAGTGGGAAAGCTTACCACTTTTGGTTTGTTACATCAAGCTGAATATCAGATCATGATGATGTTTACTCATATCATTCAAACCAATGTGAATCACCCAAATGCTTGTGATGTATGTATCAATGTATAATGCTAATGACTTATGTATTGACACATTATTGCATATTTATAGGCTTATAATCAATCAGAGTTGCTAACAATTTCCAGTAATGATACCAAGTGCCAACGTTGTTTTATGTATATGTAGAAACTAAACATGTGATTTTGTGTGTTTTATGTAATTGCTGGTTATGTTCTGCACAGGACAAGGCCTCTTCAGATGTTAACAATATAGGAAGAGCAACAAAACCATCATTATTCAATTTGTAAGATGCATAGCTGTACAGTGTTAAAAGTAAACAATCTTTCTACTACTGACTTTGAACTAATCGGAGACTGCATGTTATCCATCACTCTGTTTTCTATTTTTGTGCTCAAGCATCATCTTGGCAACAACTTCATCAAGTTTCTGAGACACTTCTGGGATCATCAAAGCTGCTTCCTCAAAGAATTGGGCTCTGAGTTCACCTGAGATTCGATCTCGGGGAGAAGCTGTGGATAATTCTGACATTGACTGGACGAAAACCGAAGCAGCAGCTTTCAAGCCGTGCAATGCTTGACGGCAAGAAGTTATTCTTTCTTGAAGTGAATCGTCTGCAAGCGTATCATGGAATACTTCTGAAGAGGCCTTGTCCTGTGGCAGAACATAACCAGCAATTACATAAAAACATAAAATCACATGTTTAGTTTCTACATATACATAAAACAACGTTGGCACTTGGCATCATTACTGGAAATTGTAAGCAACTCTGAGTGATTATAAGCCTATAAGTATGCAAAAATGTGTCAATATATAACTTGGTGAAACCTGTTCAGGATGTTCTTTTGAGCTCTGTGAAAATTGATCATTCACCGTATCAAGAGGGAGATGTTCTTGGATCGACCTCAAAGTCTTGTACCCTGATTTTTGGGAGGGTGTACGCAGAAATGGCCTGGTTCCACCAATATAGTCCTTTCTAAGAACAAATTGAGTGGAATATCGTCTTTGCTGCGATGTTTTCTCGACCTCCACCTATGAATAAAGTAAACATTTGTGGCCATGAAGATTTCTCTTGGTAATGTCAAAGGAATAATGAAGAGAACTCTCACCTCTTCTATCATTGACAAACTGTTGTCGAACTGTTTGAGCATGTCCCCGTGCTCGGCAGAGCCTTTGGTGCATAAATTTTCTGGTTTCTGTTGTTTAATGAAAGATGTTTGGATGTTCGGAGAATTTAGAAGATCCAAACACACATTGTAGATAGTATTCCAGCGCGTTTCCTTCCTATGGCTGTTGAGAACAAAAATGAAAACAATCAAAGTGGTATTTATAAAAAAAGCAGGGAGAGAGATAGAGAGACAGAGAAGAATGCTGCATTAGCGAATAGAAACAAGCTAGAGCTTCTTACCTAGAAGCATCTCCTTGAGGCACTGAAGTTTCACTGTCACTGGAGCTTTTGGACAGGCTTCCACGGCATGACTTTCCGCTTCTTGAACATTGCTTGGGAGTTTGGCATTCAAGATTCGAAGAAGAGCATTCTTCAGCAATGTCAACAGCATTCACTAGAGCTTTATCTTCATGTTTCTGTTGTGGAGGTAATGACGACACCCAATATCAGAAAAACTGGAAGCCTTAAGCTGAGTTTTTGGATCTAAAAAGGTGGCTTTTTGAGTTTATACCTGGTTCGAAGTGGCAGTAATACTATATGTTTCCACTTTAGCTTGAGCCCACTTAGGAAGTCGAGAAACACTGAACTTAAATGAAGATGTCCATGGAGAGAGTTGTTGCATCTGATCTGCATTTGGATTGTCTTCCTCCACATAACCAATAATTTGCATAAACTTTGCGGGTTTGGCCACAGCTACAGGAGCTAAGCTGCCATTTTCCTTTAGTTCCCGTATCATACGAGTAACCATTTGCAAGGGCAGTTTCCAGACAAAAATACAGCCGTCACCTGCAACCTGTAATAAACACCAAGGAAATTTAGTAGCAAAAATTGATCTCAGTAATCATTTTCATTTGAGGCATACCAAGATAGATCCAATTTCTTATCACAGAAAGCTCTCTCACAGTTAATGAATTCAATAGGAAAAAGTCATTGATCTTGACTTCATCAAAAAGCAAAAATTCTTTACGCTTGTACAATAACAAAAAACTACAACTTAGAAACTTACTGAAATGACATGTTTGCAATCAGGAAGGAAAATAACACCAGTCACAGTTTCACCATGTCCTGTGGCCTGAGCAACCAACTCTCCTGTGACAAAGTCCAAAAAGCAGATTGTCCTCTCAGAGTAGGAGCATGCCAAGTAGCTGCAGCTTGGGTCCAAAACGACCTGTGGAGGAGATTTTATTTTCAGCACTAGAAAATTCAACAATATTGAAGCCCCTATCAAACTGTTGGATCAATGAACCTTTATGGGATCTCCATGGTCTCTGTTTTGCCTGAATGATCTGACAAGCTTTCCGCTTTCTATGTCGAATATGTTTATCTTCTTATCCTGCAATCATGAAATGATATATCACAAGCTTGTTTAATCGTATCCTAGGTGTATGATAAATCGACTGAATGTGCATGAGAGATCTAGAGGTAGCAGTACGTGTCCCACTGTGACAACAAGTCTTGATGTTGGATCTACAGCCATATCATGGATGGTTCCATGAGAGAGAGTTTGAGATTTAGAAGGTGAAAGACGCACATGACTTTCTTTTCTGACAACGTCAAAAAACTGCAACCTGCAACAATATAAACAGTTATGCCATATATTCGCTAAAGTAACTACGCAGCTTTCCTGATTTGGCAGCATATAGAACATTACCTATCTGCACCAGAAGTTAAAATTTTCCGACCGTTACATGCAAATTTAACAGATTTTACAGCAGCTGAACCACAAACACTCCCAACGTGATCAAAGTTCCTGGTAATACGAATATATAAGTTTGTATGGCGTATCAGGGGAACCAAAAGACTATAGTAAAACTGTTTTTTCACACCTTTTGACATCATAAATGTGGATCGCTCGGCCCTTTCCACCAGAAGCAAGCAAGTAATCGCTGCTTGAGGCATTTTCACAATTAACATCTTTCAGTCCAGGAAAGCTGAAGCTCAGTGACTGAATTTCTGCTTCATGAGCATCCTGCAATATGTTTACCAATATGTCTGGATACCAATTACTGAAGAAACATAGCCAATAAAAAATTGAAAACTAATATTACCGTAAAGCATGTATATTCTGATTGTTGTAGATCATATATATGAAGGTTCCCTCCACAGTCACCAGCTGCTAAATACTTTCCATCTTCACTTACTGCTAGTGCTCGGAAACCATACGTAATACCACATGTCTCAACAAGATCGCGTTCAAAAATTCCAGCACTAGCTGCATTATAAGGACTTACGAGTGAAAATGACCAGTCGAACAGGATAAACAATCTAAGTACGTAAATATCCAGAATATTAAAATACAATAAGATCTTCACTACTATGTTAACATATTCTGAGCATAGGTGATAATTACCTAAATGCATAGTCCCTTGTGTTTCAGATTCTGCGGCATTGCTGCTCCCATTGGCTTGTAACAGATCCATTTGAAGATCAAGATCCCACAACCTTATGGTTCCATCTTCAGAACATGTAGTGAAGGAAACCCCTTCACTGCATCCTCTAGCTACACATGCAGCTGTTGGATTGTGCATATTTCCACAAGAGAGGTTTTTTATATCCCGAATCCCGGCAGAATGTGATATCATCATAGAGCACCTTGTAGGCTGGAATAAGGAAAAAAGTTTCACCATATGCGGTTGTGTCAAAACTTACCATGAACCTTCAGAAGTAGCTCTGGCGCCATAAAGAACTTCACTATTAACTAGCTTTCTTTGGCAAATACTGAATACATTTTTAATTACCTTGTTCACATCATTCACATCCCAAACATAGAGACTATGATCCCCATAGATGACGACTGTGAAGCAAAAATTCCAACTTAGTCACAAGGAAGACTGGTAAAAAATCATACTGCTATAATGAGGTTCTTCTGCACTAACCGAGCTTATCTGTAGTCGAAAACTGGCAAGCAACTGCATCCGGATAGATAGCAGGCTGAGATTCTGTACTTTTCAGCTCTTCCGAATGAGAATGATTTTCAGTGTCGCTCTTTCTAGCATCTGAAAAGTGTATTGTGGCAGCATATTCTAAAGTTTCAGGAATAAATAGCTGGATCGCTCCCTCGCTGCAAGCGCATGCTATCAATCTACTGGATGAAGATAGAGCAAAACATTTTTCAACCTGACAATTCATTGCAAGCCATTCAAATATTTTATTATTATCACAGAAAAATGAAGTCCCAGAAACTAACATGAACAATAATGCTGTCTGCACGCCTAGAGTCAGTCAACACATACAAGTTAACTAAACTTAGTCAATGTTTGTGGACTATGGTAAATGAATTTTAAGCATACCTAAATGCTAATGTGAAATTATTGTACCTTCAGGTCCACTGATTTCTTGATCAACATCTCACAACTCATGAGCATCAGAACACCTACGCAACATAATAAACTAAATAATTGTCGCATAAACAAAAAGACACTCACAGCTGTAAATTAATGGAGCGTATACCTGCATCTGTAAGAGCGTATATTGATATAAATTCTTCAGCTTGTTCTTCACTTCCACAAGAGTTCACTCTGTTGGCTGATATCACTGACACAAATGAGTTTTCTTTTTGAAAACCATCATCAGTTGGCTTTCCATGAAATGCCAAAGATCCTACTTTATTTGAGCGTGTCCTCTGAAAAGAAACAACTGTCCAGTACTTCAAATGCTTGTTCCCGGAAGTAACAATGAACTTCCCATTGGATGAGAATGCCACAGAGGTGATGTCAGAGCAATTAGAACTAGCTTTGACCTTCGCCAGTAAGACGCTTTTACGCCAGTCCCAGAGATATATGTATCCTCCAACACTCACCAGATACTCTCCTAAAGGCCAACTTAAATAAATGCATAATACAAGATAAGAGAGATAGAATGGATAAGATCCTTAAAGACTAACCATTTGGTGAAAAGGAAAGACACTGAGCTCCATAAAGATGTCCTTTAAGCTCAGTCACAAGTCCCAAAGTATCACAGTCCCATATCAAAACCGAAGAGAGATTCAAAGACTGAGAAGACCAAATCAAACCAATCACAACACGAAAAGACAACGTCATATACTCTACATAAAATGCAAAAACACTATCATCATACCTCTCCAGCAGCTACGAAGCGGCCATTGTGGGAAACCGCCACACAGCTCAAAGTCTTGGGCATACGGTGAGATACAACAAGGTGAGACTGAGTGCACGCGTCGACGTCATAGACCACCACAACGCATCCCGCCAAGTACACACATTTCGAGCTGCAGGATACAGACGCTAAACCATTGGCGTTCTTTGTGGTCAAACCGATTATCTCTTGTAGAATCAGCTGCAAAGGAATACAAAATCAATCCGAGAAATTTCCACGGAATCGAGATTTGGTGAGCTAGTGATTGATAAAGACGTAGTACCTTAGCTGATGAACAAGGCTTCTTTAGTTTCTGGCTCAGCTTCATTCTGATTAGTGAACAACAACAGAAACAAATCTCTGAGAAACCCTAGCGAGAGAGATGATGATGATCTTAGGGATTTCAGATTTTTCGATTTGATTGGAGATTGTAGTATATAGGAGGGAAAACAATTTGTAAATTGATTGTTTTTTTTTCAAATTTAAAAAAACTTCCGTTATAAAAATTAAATTAATAATTCGTGTTGAAAGCCCATTGTAATATGGGCCTTTAAAGGCCCATATAGTTGGGCTTTAATTATTGTCAACTGGTTCCGTTTCGTCTTCTTAAAATCTTTCTCTCGCTTACCAAACAAACAAGAGCAAAGCTCGAGAGAAATCGAAAAACGATCTTGGAGGAGAAAGATGAATTTCAGAAGCTTTGAGGAGTTCTGGCCTTTCTACGTGATGCAACACTCGAAACCATCAACGAGACGATGGCACTTCATGGGGACAATCGCGAGCATCTTGGCCTTGCTATGTTCGGTACTTATCAGCCGATGGTTCCTGGCTCTCGTGCCTCTCTTTGGGTACGGGTTCGCGTGGTACAGCCACTTCTTCGTTGAAGGGAATGTTCCGGCGAGCTTCGGACACCCGGTTTGGTCGTTTCTATGCGATCTCAAGATGTTTAGTCTGATGCTCACAGGAAACATGGAGAGAGAGATGAAGAGACTTGGTAAGAGACCATTGTTGCAGCCTTCGTGATAAGGAACTGTTATGTGTTTGTGTCCATACAATTATTCTCTTTTAGGTTGTGTTGGCTACCTTTTTATTTCTTCTCATTGCGTTATGCGTTTGGACTTAGACTTATACATTAATGGCATCATTGTATACTAATACTAAAAGTGGAGTTACATAATACAAAACCTCAAAACTTGTCCCTGAATCCTCATAGTACCTCACATCATAAGTCTGTGTTGCGCGAAAAGGATGGGAGGGGAACAGCTTCTTGAGGCCGTAGTATCACGAGCAGACCAAACATGCCGAGCATCGGGAGGACAAGCAGCCATTTCAGAAGCTTGTAGTAATACATATGGAATGTTAGAGAGAACTCGTCTGAGAAATGGAGTCCATTCTTGTCTACCATCTCCACCATTACTGTGCCTGTTGTCCTTACTCCAACTGTTGGTAGTTTTATTCTGTATTTTCCCGGTCGGTCATAGATTTGGCTCTGCTTTATCCTCCTATCTCCTTGGTAATTGCCTGGAACCAACAGCGTCGTCTGCACATTTGAAAACCGGTCTACTTTAGTTTCAAAGGAACCATTGCTAATCATCCATCTATTGAGGTTTGAGGAACTTACTGTAACGTTGTAAGGTGCTTGTGAACCAGATGGGTATCTGTAGTTATCAACAATCTCGATCTCAGCCCAAAAGTTTTTGCCTTCCTCATCGCGGAAACCTCTGGTTGAATGCGTGACAAAAACACCTTCACGATCGTAACGGTTTGCCTTATTGTTCCTCCCTTGATCAGTTGATCTCCAAGCCTGATGAATTTGAGATATCAGTAATCTATCACATTAAAAAAAACATGAAGATGTTGATGAAACGCAGCGTAAAACAGTGTTTGGAATTGATCTTTGCCTTGAGGGGATGGTGAGGAGAAGGTGTAGAGAAGCAAAAGACGTTTCCATTCATAGTTGAGACAATGAGATCAAGATCATCTCCACCGTCAACATTATCAGCTAAGACCATGCTGTATCTGTAACATGAAACATCTTGGCCATCAAAATCGACAGGAAAAAGCGAAACTACTAAAAAATATTAATGTGCCGCAATGAAGCAAGTGACTTACGAAGTTTCACCGATATCAACAACATCAGTACATGAGGTAGGTCCATCTATGAGATACATGTAACCGTCAAAGGATGTGGTAACAATGGTGAGCCCCTTCTTTTTCTCACCTCGCTTGTTCAGATCAACAAGAAGAAGTTGGTTCATTACTCTTCCATGAGTTCTGTACGGGTATGGACGGACTATCGAACCATCCTTGCCACTAAGAACATAAATGTTTCCTGATGTTGTAGGAACCACAACATCGGTATGCCCATCACCATCAACATCGCCTATTGAAGGACCCTGAAAGAGAAGGTTGGTATCAACCGTTGAATGTGAAGTGATCAGAGAATGATTTCAAGTTGAAGAATATTTAGTCCCACGCAGGGACTTGCAACTTGAAAGTAACCACAAGCGGACCTATGAAAAATCATATGCATTATGATCAACTGACAGAAGCGTGTTGATGCTCCTACAACTGGTTCATTCAGAAGACTGTTCTACACTAGATGAGAATAAACAGTAGTAACTGTTTACCTGGGGGACAAGACTCTTTAGATGCACTTCCCAAATTTCCACTCCTTGCGTAGTCCATGCTGCTACATTTCCGTGGGAATCGGTTGTTACAAGTTCTATCTTTCCATCGTCGTTTATATCAGCTGCAACCACCGCCCCTTGAATTTCTGCCATTTCAAGTGGGAATTTTTCTCTGATGTTTCCTGCAAGAAGACGATAATCTCAGAATTCAAATCAACACCAAGACTTGCAAAGAGTGTAACAAAATCTGTAATGAGACTAGTGTGTTGTCCTGAAATCTTCTTACTTGTGAGAAAAATATTTTAAGCAAAGAAGATATATTAGTATGGATAGGAATCTATTAAGAGTAGGAAGTTACAAGAAGTCTTACCACGATGGTCCATGGCGTAGAATAAACCAAAGGAAGTTCCGACAAGAATATCCAAGTAACCATCGCCATCTAGATCAACCACCGTTGGAGAAGAATAAATATATGCACGGAAGTTTGCATTATCCGTACTCATATCTAGCTCTTTGACCCACTTAACTTGTTTAGTCTCAAGATTGAAAACCACAATTGAACTAGCAATATAGTTTTTGATGTCAATACCACCAAGTTCTTTCAGATGTTCTGGATTGTCATAATACCTGAAATTTTTGCTTATCAGGATCAGTTAGATTCAGCAAAGTAAATAAACTGGAAGTGGTAATGTTATCTAATGCATATTTCGCAGAAAATCATTACTAGTGATGCTATTGCATTTACAGATTATGGTTAGGTGATGAAACACAAACTTACTCAGGGTCGAAGAAATAGGAAACAGCAACAACCATCTCCTCTACTCCATCTTTGTCTATGTCAGCAATTACCTGGTAATATAAGTGACACTGTAAGATCTCTCATGGAAGCAAGTAATCCAAGATAATGGTTTTGACATAGATGAAACTCACAGGAGTGCAGAGTATATGGGCGTCAATATTCACATAATCTTCTGAATTTTCATGCTGCCCCTCGACCCATTCCTCATCACCCCACATGGTCTCATTAACATAATCGTCATAATCATAACTGTATTCATCACCTAACTCATCATTATCACGCAAAAAGTCAAACGCTGAATCTGCTTCAGCTTCTAATTCTCCATCGTTTTCAACTGTGGCCATGCGAACACCCTCACTGTTGTCCTTATTGTCAGAATGGCCGTCCGCAGATTCTTTCGAGTTATCATCTTCCAGAAGTCGCCTCCCGCTTTTGGTTCCTGTCTCTGTCGTACTGCTGTTTCCAGATTCCCCCAAAGTTTCTGAGGAATTAACCGTACTAGAATTTAATGTAATAACAGTCTCGTTCGTAACTTCACTGATCTTGTTTTGATCCACTTCATTGGAGGTTACATTTCCATTGAGATTTTCTGTTGAGCCAGCTGTAGTATCATTTGCTGATGAATTATTTGCTCTAACATCCAAGGAGGAGTTATGCAGCTCTGGAGTAGGTTTGACGACAGCTTCTGTTTGGTTATTCTCAGGTTTCTTTTGATCCTCTTGAGATGACACATTTGAAGCCTCTCCATGAAATTCTTTTGACATCGAGACTGTAACATTTGGTGTTGTGGTAGTTGCATCCGGATCTACGAAGAGGAGAAGTGAGTCACAAAGTAAAACATCAAGACTCAAAGCGACTCTGCTAATCCATGTACTTTCTCTACCGTCTAAATACAGGAGATACTGATAAGCGTGAATGGAAAACCTCATCAGATAAATGCAAATCCATACGATAAATACAAGACGCAAACACAGATAGATTCTTCATATCAGCTGAGGCCATTGCCACAAGCATAAACTTAGCCTTCCACTTTCAATTGACTAAACCACACAACCAATCTTTACCAGTTCAATGTCAAGTAATATCAGGATGGGCCTAATTTAAGCAGTAAACTAGAAAACTGAAGTAGAAGTTTAATATGATAAAGAAACTTACGAATGGTCGATGCCTTCATTTCCTTAGCTTCCTGCACAAGAAGTTCATCATGGACATCAGGATGTGAACGGTCAACAGGGTCAGGGTTCAGTCCCACATGCCAGTTCTTGTGAACTTTCCTACGTGGCACTTCTAGCTTATCTGACATCAAAAAGCCTGACACCCTGAAAACAAAAAAAAAAGCTTCATATGAAACCCCACAAAAAATCCAAGGATCATGATAACAGATGCAAGTATCTATCAATTACCTGAAAAAGAGCACCTCGCCATTGTAGGTCGCCAGAGCAATTTCTCTAACACCATCTTTGTCGATATCAAATAGAAGAGGACTTGAATGCACGTTTGACTGATGAAAAGCAGGCCACCCTAGCATTTTACGAGTTCATTCATCGGTAACATTGGATGATGAACAAGCCCAAGACAAAAGAAAACTCAGAGATACTAAGAAGATCATATAATCTCAGTACCTGGCATCTTGTCTCCATCAGAGCCTTCAAGAACTTCAAGGTAGTGTACAAAAGATGGAACAACAATGTCAAGCTTCCCATCACTGTAACCAAAAAAAAAAATCACTCATGATCCTCAATCAAAAACTCAAATTCAGAACACAGATATGTAACAGTGAATAAGATTCAAGCACAGAATCAACAACATCAAAACCTGTTGATATCAGCAATCAAGGGTGTAGCATAAACGCTAGAAGTAACTTCAGTTTGCCATCGCAGCTCCAAGTTTCTCGGGCACTGCGTATTCAACAAAGCATCTTCATCACTGCACAACAACGAATACCACACCACCAAAAACTCAAATCGTAGCTTAACAAGTCTATCGAACTATTCGTTGCATCGTCTACTCACTAAGTCAATACAGATCGAAACTTACATTTCCGGGTAGCCCTGCTCGTCATCGGTGGCTTTACGCTCTCTGAACTTGTTTTCTCCGTAAGACGGATTCGATAAGATAAGGAAGAGGAAGAACTTCAGCAAGCACCGTCGTGCACGGGATTTCATGGTGAAATCACACTCCAGATTCAGCTACGAAGAATGCAATTATATGGATGAGATTTTGCAAAACCCAGTCAGATTTGGGGTTTTGCGTATTCACGTTGGAGGAGTAAAAGGAGAGATCGAGAAGAAGAATGAGACTCGAGTAGATCGCAGTTAGTGAAATTGAATGATGCAGGAGAGAGTAACTACATGCCGTTTTGATCTAAGTAAAAGTAAAAATAACGACACGCTGTTTGGTTACAGATATTAGAAACGTCACCCATTCTCTTCATTCATCTTGTGTGGAATATCAAATATGTAACCATGATATCGTGACTAAAGAATGATCAAAACAATTAAAAAAGAAAACATTTTCAAACTCAAAAGGCAATAGCACAAATTTGAACTCGCCAAGATCAATAAAATTGAAAAGCAATCATACTACAAACGAAGTAACACTTATAGCATCGACAAAAAAAAAAGGAAACCTTGATAGATATTTTAATCTATTCATCGCCAAACATATCGAAACCACCATAGTCTTCTTCATCTGATTCCTCAACCACTTCCTTCTTCTCCTCTACCTTTGCAGCTCCAGCTGAAGCACCACCACCTGCATCCGCAGACACAGCCGCTACAGCAACAGCGAACTTGCTAGGATCCTGCATTCCACATTATACCCGAGAGTTAACATCAACACAAACAATACACAAGAACTCTTTAACCTTCTCGGCTTGAGGGAATGTGATGACTAACCTTCAAGAACTCTTTAACCTTCTCTGCTTGAGGGAAAGTGTACTCAGTGGCAACGGAGATAGCCAAGGCATTCTTGTATGCATTGATGAACATATGAGGAGCAGCAGCAAGAGTAGGGTAAGAGATAGCTAGAGCCAATGAAGTGACCATGGAGATACCAGCAGCAAACTTCTGGACAAGGTCATCTTCTGTAAGATCAAGAACCTCTGGGCTGAAGACAGAGCCATTGTCATAAACAGACTGGACAACAAGACCGTATGAGAACGGCCTGATGCCGAGCTTGGCTAGAAGGGCAGCTTCAGAGGAACCGACCTTGTCGCCTTGCTTGATGAGCTCAACAGGGGTGATGATTTCGACTGTACCCTTGTTAATCTTAGTTGGGATATTAAGAACCTACAAATCCCACAAAAAAATTAGTAAGTTAGTAATATAACTTCAACAAGCCAGAGTATTACAAAACATGATTAACCAAACCTGGAAGAAAGATGTTTGGGATGGATCAAGACCGGTGTTACCGGGTTGGACAACCACATCAATTGGGGCAACCAAACCAACACGAGCAGGAGCACCAACCTGCTCATATTACAAGACAGATATTAGATGGTTCAATCTCATATTACAAGACACATTGAATAACCAACAAATATTTACGTAATCCACAACAAATCTAGAGAACAGTAATCATTTCAGCTACATATGCTTTTAAGAACAGAGCTACGGATTAGTCATGAACGAACAGCTAATATGTGTAACTAAACAGTTATAAACAGATAGTTATGTAAGAATCTACAAGATTCAAAGCTAGAAAGAAACAATTGCTAACAGGATTACAAGGCAGACATATTAAGAACAGAGTTACAGATTGTCATGAGCAAGTCGACGCAGAAAACATAAGTAAGAAACCATTCATGTCTACAAGATTCAAAGCTATAACCAAACACTTGCTAACAAGTTTACAAGGCAGACATTACGAACAGAGTTAGGGATTGTCATGTCTACAAGTTGAAGCAGAAGACAGTAGCTATTAAGAACAATGTTATGGATCCGTCACAGCTAAAATGTGGAACTAAACTGATAACAAAACAGAAATGCATGTAAGACTCATTCATGTCTATAAAGATTTAAAGCTATATTACAAACCTTGTACTTGGCAACTTCCTCGCTCACTTCCTTGAGGTCACCCTTGGTGAAGATCAAACCCACGTTTCCCTAAACACAAACACAGAGCCCATCTCAATAAAAACCAAAACTTTACACAGAGTCGCATAGAAAAGCTCAAACATTTTCGAGAAAATGGAGATTCACCTGAAGGAGAGGCATGAGATTGAGGATTCCAGTGTTTCCTGTATTCTCAGCGTGAATCTTAACCGAACGTTTCATCATAGTGTTCTTCCCCATGAGCACCACTGAGTCTCCACGAAGACCTTTCCTGATGTTCTGGAGCTGAGTCGATCCCACGTTGTCCGCGGCAACGACTAAGATCTGGGTGAACTCGTCGATGAGCTGACATAGCTTCGCGTCGTAAGCGATCTTCTTCTCCGCCTTGGTTGCCTTCACCATTGTTGCTCACGGACTCGAGTTCCTCTGCTCAGAAGAGAGTGACAGAGATAAAAAGAAGCAGCTAGGGTTTTCATTTCAGTTGTCTTATAAATAAATCTAGGGCTTCTTCTTAGCGATATGAATCTAACGGTTTGTATTTGCTTTATTTATTTAATTACTGATCTGACGGCTCTTGTTTACTGTAATGATATTGGGCTTTTTCTGAAATTGGGCCTAATCCATATTTTTCACCAATTACCACATGTGGATACTATTGGGCCTCGAATTAGAAAACACCATGCTTTCTGATTTTAATATAACCAAAAGAGTTAAAACAGCAAGATGTTTGATTATGGTCTCTTTCCCACTTTTTTTTTGTTTTTTTTTTCTCTAAGGAAGATACAATACGTCACTTACATGTAGTGAACAATGTTAAGACAGAATCTCAGGAACAAGTTCATTGATGTCAATTTCAACTAGTGTCTCCTTCCCAAACAAAGTAAAGCCCACCGTTGCCTGCAAACAACAATAGACAAGTATCTAAGCAACACACATTTGAAAGCTTTTTAGGCCATGATTACCCTTAGTCTCTTAAGGTAGATTTTTAATGTAAAATATATCATTTTTTTTTACACTTTTCGGTTAAGAGACGGCTTGTCTCTTAACGTTCTTAGGTTTTCTTAGAAACGTCTCTTAGAAAAGTTAAGAACCCCAACCTAAGAGATCATAGTTAATTTTGCTCTTATTTGCATTCACATAATGAGTTAGTACTACTACTTGGTACCTTTGCGGTTTTGCGGTTCAGTTTCTTTAGGTTGCCAACAAATTCTGCAAATGTCCCAGACAGAACTCGAACAGTAGAGCCAGCAGCAAGTTTCTTCTTCTTCCCTTTTGTTTCAGTGGCAAGAGTAGTTTTTCTCGGGGCGCTTTTCGGTTTAGTTTCAACAGTCTCAATAACATCTGATTCCTGCGAGGCTAAACTCGCTTCTTCCTCAGCTCTTTGTCCCTCATCAAACTCACTATCTGCTTTCTCTTGCTCTTCTTTTGCTTGTTTGAAAATGGCTTCCAAGTCACTGTCATCCACAGGTCTCGGTTTATTAATCTGTCTCTTGCTGCAAAGATGCAGACACAAATCAATTCACACACTTTTAAAAGCACACATAGAGAGTGAGAGAGGGAGCGAGAACACTCACGTGTTTCCAACTTTTGAACCTATGAAACCTCCAACCCCTTCAACTTCTCTTATGGCGTCATGAATCTCTTTGTTCAATATACACCTGATGAAAATGCAACCCGGGAACACGGGTCTCGGTTTAACAGATATTGAACCGTTCTTTAGCTTCCTCTTCACCTGAACAGCAGGAGCATATACCTGAAAGGCCATCAAGTAATGAACTTTCTCAGTCTCCTCTCTGTTTCTCAAGTAAATGAACTTACCGTGAACTCCATCTCAGGGAACTGACGAGCGAGAGCTCGAGCCAAGACTTGAGCAGTCTCATGACCCCTTACTCTCGAGACTCTAACCACCCACCATTGCTGACCCGACTCAGCCAAATATCCAGATTCAGCTCCTCCGTCCACGACGCATAACGTTTCTTCGGTTTCTTAATCAGACGCTCCTCCACTTCTTCTCTCCAACTATACCCCGATTTGCTCTCCCGCCTCTCGTTCCGGAGCTGCCGCCTCTCCCTCGCCGTAAGCTGGTGGTTCCGATCAACAACGCAGGCGGAGATACATAGATGAGTTTTTATGATTGCCGACGGAATTAAGCAGCTTGGACTCCATTGGAGAAGTCCTCCTTGCAGCTTCATCATCGTCTCTTTCCGACAAAACTCAGTTTGATAAAATCTCTTAACTTATCGGATAATGTTTTGCAGAAAACCGGTAAATCCCAATACCGGTATAAAACTAAACCGATGGGTTTTAATTAGTAAAAGGCCTACTTAAATAGGCCCAATAAGACGACAGTAATTTCCCGCCATAGAGGAAAGCGATCAACTTCCTGATCTAGTCCGTTCTATTGAATTTACTTAATTATCCTCATGAAAGGTAAGATAATGAACTAACGGTAAGGGTAGTTTCGTAAATGTATTCGAAGGGGTGAGAGAGTAAATAACAAAGTCTATAAAGATAAGCAAGACTCGGAACACACTTACCCTACGAGCGTGTCTTCACGCGACACCAAACGAGACCAACGCTTTACAGTTAAGTCCGGTAGGTAAGAGAGAGGAAACGTATGGAGAGACGATCGGAGGCGGTGGCGGGTGGAAGAAGAGATGAAGATGGTTGTGAAGAAGATGCGGCGAGGTTCGTTGGAGAAGGGACGAACATAAAGAGAAGAAAGAAGCGAATCAAAGGGACGTGGTCTCGGGAGGAAGATGTTATGTTGAGTGAGCTCGTTGAGAAGTTCGGACCGAGGAATTGGAGTTTGATGGCACGGAGTATACCTGGTCGTTCAGGCAAGTCTTGTCGTCTTCGGTGGTGTAATCAGCTCGATCCATCTCTTAAACGCAACCCTTTCACTGGTATTTCTAAAGTCTTTGATTTTCAATTTGGGATTTGATTTTTTTTTTCGATTGAATTGTTGTTGTGAGAGGTTTGAATCATCCGTGGTGAATTGATGAATCTAGGGTTTTCGTTTTAGCTTAGGCATGTTATGCTGTTCTTCGAGAGAGGGACTGTTGATCTGTCATGGCTGCTTGTGAATTGGGATTGAATTGTTACTATTGATTGATCATGAACTTGACTGCAGATATGTGAGCCTTGCTTGGTTCGTAGCTGCTAAGTCACTGTCGTAGGTTTCAATGTTGTAATAAAATTGACAAAAGGGTTAACCTTTGGATCTGTGTTTCTGACTTTGAAAAAGAGTGACCTTTTGATTCTTGTGGTTGCTTTGTATGCTTGTGAAATGTAACTGAGTTGTGATCTCGGCTTGCGGAACTACTAATCATTTTCGGTGTGAACTGAGAAGAACCGGGAAAAGAGTAACCTTTGGATCTGTGTTTTTGAGTCTTGTTATGGATTGTGATTTGTGAGCTTCTCCTTGAATCCCAAACGAAAAATATTAGGTTTATTTGAGGATAGTAACTTTGTGTGGCTATAGGTTCTCTTTGTTTGTATGTGGAGTCACGTGGTTCCGGCTTCGAAGGCTGTGTGCATTAGTTGAGTATTCGCAAGTGTTGTGTTATTTTCATGTCAACTTTATCCTCTACTTCAGAAGCATTTCATCAGTAACACTAAATCAGAAAGTTGTTTGTCTTTTAATTGTTGGGTTTAAAAAGAGGTAGAGGATAAAGCTATCATCACAGCACATGCCATCCACGGAAACAAATGGTCTATCATCGCCAAGCTCCTCCCAGGAAGAACAGATAATGCTATCAAGAACCACTGGAACGCCACACTAAGACGTCGATGCATGGACGTTGAAACGCTGACAACAAATACAGGGACTGGAAACTTAGTCCTTGAAGATTCTGGATTTAACAGAACGATGAATACCTTCGCATCATCGGAAGAAACTTTATCTTCAGGCGGTGGTGGTGGCCATGTAACAACTCCACTTGTATCTTCAGACGGCAAAGAGGCCACTTCCATGGAAATGTCTGAAGAACAATGCGCAGACAAAGCAAGTGGGGAAGACATTTCTAGGCAAGAATGTAATGATCCTCCAACGCTTTTCCGCCCAGTAGCCAAACTCAGTTCTTTTAATCCTTACAATCACATGGGAGGGTCTTCCTCTCCACATATGCTAAACCAAAACAAGTTCCAGTCATGTAAACAAGACACAGCAATGCTGAGATTGCTTGAAGGAGCTTACAGCGAACGGATTTGTGCCTCAGAAATGCGGAAGTGTGTGCTGTAGCAACAATCCCGGTTGGCGTTTCTCAGAAAAGCTCATTGTTAGGTCCAGAGTTTGTGGACTACTTAGACCCACCAACGTTCCCCAGTTATGAACTAGCTGCTATAGCAACGGATATAAGCAGCCTCGCTTGGTTGAGAAGCGGTTTAGAGAGCAGCAGTGTGAGGGCGATGGAGGAAGCAGCTGGTCGGTTAAGGCCTCAAGGCTCAAGAGGACATCGAGATCATTGTCTTGTATCTGAACAAGGAAAGAGCAGAACCAATGTCATGTCTACATAAAAATGGCTGAACAGATGCATAGTAACAGAGATTTTTCATCTTCAAATCTGTTCACCTTTTTTGCTTTTGTTTTTGCATCTCTTGATCTCAGAGAGGCAGAGAGCTTGTTGTGATGTAATTTAGTAGAAATAGTTTCTATAGTTATGAAATTGAGTATTTAAACTTCCATGTGACTTGTATAGCGTCTGTGTTGACTGTTTCACTTTGTAACATGACTTCACAACAAGCCTACAATGATGCTTAACATCAAGACACTAGTAATTAGTCTGAACGTGTAAGAACAGAGAAAAACAATCCAGTTAATATCAAGGCAAAACAGCAAGAAAATCTGGTTTGAGCAAACAAAAGCCAAACAAT